>CM040243.1:110040962-110055056 GCA_022545495.1 Chrysanthemum lavandulifolium | reverse complement strand
AAGGTTTGTTGTAAACAACATTTTTAATTTTGATCGACTCTCGTCTTCTCGCATCTAATTCCTCTTGACGATGATATTCAACAACACTCACGCAGTATTATCAATTTTGTATTACCCTTTGGAAACTTGAGAGTTGGTTTGAATGTTTTTAGTGAAAGCTTTGGTTTATATCATTAGATTTTTCCATATCCTTTTGGATTGGGTTTTAAGGTAAACTTTTCAATAGTTTGTTTGGATTCACCATGTTTGTAAACAACAGTTTTAAACTCTTTAAGTTTGTTTTGCAAGCCGAGAATTTCGTCAAGAAGGTCATCTACCCGATTCGTTGAATGCTTTTGTATGCGGAGAAGCTGCTTTTGACAATTTAACAACTTCGACCTTAGCTTTTGATTTTCCAAGGTGAGGCGTTAATTTGCTTTTATGTTCGTGTTTGATTGTTCTAATTCGACAACAAAGCATTCTTGACGACTAGATCACTGTCTGTCTCTCTAAGTATTTTTCATTTGATGAGATTTTGCAAAAGCGGCTTCAAAACCTTTTCCACGGTTTTCTTGAGTTTTGAAAAAGTTGAGTTGCATTTGTAAGCATTCAAAATCCTTGGTTATGATGCATTTTACTTTTAAAGATTGATTTAATGCATAACATTCCTCCATTTTGATTTTATGGTCTTGAATTAACCGAGCAAAATCCGGATGAGGCAGCGGATCATCTTGTTCAGCGTGAGTCTCAACATGATCATTCTTTAGATCCATAAATGCGACCACGAGTCAATTTGATTATCAAAGGAAACCATAAGGTCATCTTGATGCGTCAAATGTAACTTCTGAGTTAACGAAAATCATCGAGAAAAGATGTAGAAGACTCATTTGAGCGATCGATCCGTGCGGATTCGAGATATTGGTGGAAGATTAGTTCGAGATATGATGATGGTTTGTTCGAATTTTGAGACAAGCCATCGGTGTCATCTACTGGGCTGTATCACTCGTATGCGACTCATGCATATTAGCCATCAACATAACGAGGCATTAGCCAAGTCCTCCATATCATCATCAGAGTGCATACGCCATAAAGCTCGTTCTTTATCCGTAAGAGATCCACGACTTCATCCTTAAGAGCCAAAAGTAAGCCTCTTTGAAATAAACCTTTGCCCCTAGTCCTTGGCTTTGGGCATGCATTAGCCAGTGTCCTTCTCATTGCGGTTGTAGCATCTAAGACCATTTAACCGATTAAGAGCATTTCCACTGTTCCATTACTTGAGCTACATTGTTATTCCTACCCACACATTAAACCATGACCACCGCCCATCGGCGACCATAATCACAATTACGAACTTCAACGTTCATTGTTCACAACTTGAGTCCGTGTGTTAGATGAGGAGCGAATACGATTGTTGGATTTGTTGGTATATGACCAAAAGCATTAGCAATCATCACAAATCCTTGTTGCAATGCTTGAATGGATCGATTTCCTCGGTAGCTTCAACGACATATGCTTGAGCATTGTTCGTATGGAACTAATTGATTTTGTTGAGGTTGAGGTTGTTCTTTGTGAAGGTGTGTTTGAAGCAGATTCGTTGAGTTCTTTGGTTGAGAGGGATAATTATTGAGCATACAAGGCAAGTTGTTGATTGTCCGGTTGTGTTGTTTAGCAATTTGAGCACGGAGAATCCTTTCGATCAACTTCCTTTTCATGAGGCTTCAAGTAATCGTACAACAATCCATAAGTAGAATGATGCATATTCTTCGGCAGCGGAGAAAAATGACATACTTCTCCATTCGGACCAAGACTACTCGGGAACTTAGTATTCACACGCAATTGTGGCATGATGATGTTGTGTTTATCCAAATCATTGATGATGTCTAAAATAGATGATGATAGGACTCTAGTGTCTCTCGTGTTCAATCATGAAGTGTTCATAAGCCAAGTACATTTTGGATTCCAAATCCTCCCGATTGAGTACGGATCCTTCCATAAGAAGCGAATATGATCCGCATTTTTGTGCGTCTTGAGCATCAACACTCTGAAGAATTGGGTTTGGTAATCCTAAGAGGATGTATTCCATTGCAAGTTCATCGACTTCATAGTGTAGAAGTTACGTGGATTTAAATGCAACAGTAGCAATGTTGGTTTGTTCATCTCTTGGTGGAACAACAGTTGGATCTCCGGGTACAATGACGATGGGCATCTCAAATGGACCTTCCAAGATAACCTTCTTTCCATGTGGCTTCTTTAGATCACAAAACCTAAAGAACCTTATCACCCATTGATCGTAGTTTCTGGAGTGAGCATTGGAGGTCTATCAGTGATCGACTTCATGAATTGATTGTTGGCGCCTAAAGCTTCACACATCTTTGCAAACCAAGTGGGTTCCTTCATAGTGCTTCGTGATGGATGTTGATTGAAATCGTTTGTGTAGGGTAGAGCTTGAAGACTTGGTGGTGGTTGAGCCATTTGTGGTTGTGGAATTGCACCAAGTTGTGGAGTATGTTCTTGATTAAATTGTTGTTGATAAATTGCTTGTTGTTGATTCCATTGTTGATGTTGTGGAGTTAATTGTTGTTGTTGTTGATGATTATAAGTGTGAGGAAATAGTTAGAGTATGGTGGTTGAGACATGATGATTAACACATGTGGTAAAAATGGATCTTTGTAGTCGAATGAACCTTTGTTGATGAAGTGTCCTTAGGCGTAGAAAAGACAAGAACCAAGTAGCACTTATGCGTAAAAACACCAAAAGTTACGCGTAACAATGAGGAGTTACGCATAGGTTTTAGCTTCTGCGTAAGTAGGAGAAAAGCACTAAAGTTAGGCGTAGACAAAATTTAGGCGTAGAAAGTTAGGCGTAGGATTACCTTATCGTGAACCCGAAGTTTACGGCGTAAAGTGAATCTTATGCGTAGAATTTCTGGCGTAAGCTTATCTTATCGTAATTTTAGGGTTTGCCCAAATGATCTTTTACACTTCACGGTGCAAAAGATATCCAAAGTCGACGTATTTTCGGACTTATCCAAGTAAGAAAACACGGAATAAACCCGAAAATTGAAGATCAAACCAAGGAAAATCTTACGCGTAATATTAGGGTTTTGATACGCGTGGGATTACTCGTAATTTTGATTTTGCCCAAATGTGTTTCTAAACCGATTTTGTTATGGAATAGCTTCAATAGTACCAAAAGAACACAAAGTGTGAATTTTGATGTACTAAAGCGCTAAGCGGGTTCTGGCGTAAACGACACCCACGAACAAAAACAAGCTTAAAAGCGTAAATCCGCGTAAAGTTTGAAACTTTTGCTAAAACAAGTATTTTAACACCTCAAAACATTGAAAGTACAAGAATCTTGGATTAAAAAGTGTAAAAAACGAGTTTTTAAGATAACCAAAGATTGCGTTATCTTTACGCGTAAGACCCAAAACCAAAACTTCAAAAACAAACGAGTACACCCAACTATTTGGCGATTGATACCACTGTTAGGTCACTAGTTTTACAAACACAAGTTATAAGAGAAGAGATAAAGGCGGATGAACAAGTATCACACACACACACACGTTAATATGAAGACCGGTTAGGCGTAGAGAGTATGTGAAAAGAAAACTTGAACAACCAACCCTCAAATGAGGGTTTACAAGATTATTTATAGGAGGGAACCTAGGGCAACACTCCTAGTTCCCATCCTTTCTTATGTGGGCTTGGGCCTAAACATGGGCCTTCTACATAAGTTTGACCTTAAACAAACATAAAGGCCATAATAAAGCTACCTATTACATATGAGATATAAATACTTAAAATCTTTGTTTAGAAGTGATTCCAACAAATGTCCTCTCCAAAATAGTGTTTCAATCGATGACCATTCACTTTAAAATTTGGACCATCGGGTTGAGATAACTCAACGGTTCCATAAGGAAATACTTTAGTTATGGTGAATGGTCCGGACAAAGGATTTTAGTTTTCTGAGAAAATCTTCAATCTTGAATTGAAAAGAAGGACTCGATCACCGACGTTGAAAATCACGGTTCTTGATTTTGAGTCATGAATCTTCTTTGTCTTTTGTTTGTAGATCAAAGAGTTCTCGTATGCTTGATCACGGAGTTCATTTAATTCATTCATTTGAACTTTTCTGTGATCACCAGTATCTGAATATCGAAGTTTGCATGTTTTAAGGCCCGTATGCTTTGTGCTCAAGCTCAATCGGCAGATGACATGCCTTTCCGTACACTAGCTTGTATGGAGTACACCGATGGGTGTCTTATAAAATGTCTGGAAGGCCAGTCGTCATCAGTTTATCCGACCGGGATGCACGGTTTTCGCCTCTTGTCCTTTCCGAATTCTTTTATACCTCGATTGGCAACTTCCACTTGCCCACTTGTTTGGGGTGGTATGCACTAGAGGCGGTGGGTTACACCATACTTTGCATGACTCGATCAAATTGGTCATTGCGAAATGCGTACCACGATCATTATAGCTCGTGGAGTTCCAAACCTAGCAAAAGAGATTTTAAGAATTTCACAACAACTCGGGCATCGTTGGTAGGTAAAGCTTTCGCTTCAACCCATTTTGACAAATACTCAACAGCCACAAGTATGTATTTGTTTCCTCGAGATGATGGAAATGGCCCGTAAAGTCAATGCCCGGATGTCAAAATCTCACACACTTGAATGGCGTTTTGCGGCATTTCATTTCTTTGAGAGATATTTCGTGGCGTTGACAAGCGTCACAAGTTTTGACAAATTCGTGGGCATCCTTGTAAATCGTGGGCCAATAAAACCGGAATCAAACACCTTTTTCGCGGTGTAATTTGGACTATGATGGCCCCGTGGGTCCACATAGCAAGCTTTGAGAATGTCCATAGCTTCCTGTCCATAAACACACCGTCGGATGACTTGATCCGCACAAATTTTGAATAAGTAGGGTCGTCCCGAGTAATGTTTAACATCCTTGAAGAATTTGTTCTTACATTGGGTCGACATTCCTTTCACTATGAAGTTACCGGCTTGGTAATTTGCGGTCGACAAACCATGGGGTAGTAGAGTTTCACAAAAGAAACCACATTGAGTGTTTCGAGAGGAAATGTTTCATTTATTTCTTTTTCTCGAAAACATCTTGGTGAGGGTTTTCTAGGCAGACGAGATGATCTGCTGACGGGTTCTCGGCTCCTTTTTATCACGTATAATGATATCAAATTCTTGCGGGAGGAGAACCCAGCGGAGCAATCTCGGCTTTGCATCTTGTTTTGCAAAGAGATATTTGAGAGCCGAGTGATCCGTATACACCACGCATTTGGTCAAGATTAAGTACGGCCGAAACTTCTCAAGCATACACTACGGCTAGTAGCTCTTTTTACGTGGTGGTGTAATGGGTTTGAGCTTGATCATAGTCTTACTCGCGTGGTGGATAGGTGAAAATGCTTGGTTTCACGTTGCCCTAAGGCGCACCGATAGCAAAATCACTTGCATCGCATGAGCTCAAAAGGCAAGTCCTAGTCGGGCAACGAGAATGGGTGCTTGATAGCTTTTTCTTTAATGTTTCAAAGCTTGATGCACTCGGTGAGAAGATAAAAGGAGCATCTTTTTCAAGAAGATGGGTCATAGGCAGCGATTTTAGAAAATCTTGTATGAATCTGCGATAAAAACGGCGTGACCTAAAAACTCCTAATACCTTTGGCGGTAGTAGGATGAGAAATTTAGCAATAACATCGACTTTTGCTCTATCGACCTCAATCCGTTTTTGAAATTTTATGGCCAAGGACTATGCCTTCTTTGACCATAAGTGGCTCTTCTCCCAATTTAGACAAAGATTGGTGTCTTCACACCGTTTGAGCATTTTTCTAAATGGGAGAGACATGTTTGAAATGAGTCCCCAATGACCGAGAAGTCATCCATAAACACCTCCATTGTTTCCCGATCATGTCGTGAAATATGGCCATCATACATCGTTGGAGCGTGCCGGGAGCATTACATAGGCCAAAAGGCATACGTGCATGTAGGCAAAAGTTCCGTATGTGCGGTGAATGTAGTTTTTCTTGATCACGTGGATCAATGGGGATCTGAAAATAACCCGAGAAACCATCAAGGAAACAATAGTATTCATTCCTGCTAATCTCTCAACATTTGGTCCATGAAGGGTAGAGAAAATGGTCTTTTCGGTGGCGTCATTCAACTTACGATAGTCAATGCAAACACGCCATCCCGTTACCGGCCGAGTTGGAATTAACTCGTTTTCTTCATTGTGACAATGATTATGCCACCCTTTTTAGGAACACGGTGAATTGGGCTAACCCAAGGACTATCGAGATCGGGTAAACTAAACTGCATCAAGAAGTTTGAGAACCTCTGTTTGATAACCTCATGAATCTTAGGATTCACCCTTCTCTACGATGTTGGACTGCTGGCTTGAAGTCATCCTTCATCAAGATTTTGTGAGTACAAACTCGGGGTTGATACCCTTAATGTCGGAGAGTTTCAAGCAATTGCTTGCTTGTGTGACTTCAAGACCTTTATCAGAGCAGCTTTTTCATCTTTATTCAAATCTCGAGCAATAATGACGGGTAATTTATCATCACCCTCAAGAAATGCATACTCGAGATGAGGTGGTAAGTCCTTAAGTTCGACTTCGGGAGGATCATTAGATATTTTAATGGTTTAGATTTCCTCTTTATGAAGTTCTTGAAGAGGGATTGATGAAGGATCATCATTGAGCATCTTCTCGATGAGAAGAATATCTCCCTCGATGTCAATTGGAGCGTGATCAATTTCCCATGAAACCGAATCACTAGACAAGTATGCTTCAATCTCTTCCAAGATGAAGTCACTTTCCTCAAACGGAGTGAGAGAAGGAGTAGAATTGGCAATGATGGGTTGAGATGAATGAGTGAGATTATCACTCGAAGAATTATGAACATAACCGAGAACTTCTTGATAGTACTCTTGAGAAGCAACATCAATGATATCTATTCGGTTAACCGACTCGAATCATAGTTTGCGGAGTACCTCAGTTTGATCAAGGTTAAGGTGACTTCATTACCCACGTAATGTGATTTCTTGCTCAAATACATCAATGAGAGCACGGCCCGTTCTCGTGGAATCCTTGTCCAACAATGAGAGGAACCCGATGATCGGCATCGAAGTCAACAACCACAAAGTCGGTTGGAAAATGGAACTTTCCTACTTTCACGAATACATCTCGGCGATGCCAAGCGGACGGGATATTATACGATCGCAAGCTCGAGAGTCATGCATGTAGGAGTAAGGTCCCAAGAGAAAGTTTCTTCCATCGCAGAGGCATCGAGGTTGATGCTTGCACCAAGATCGGCTAAGGCAAAGCATTCAACCATTCACGAAATACACAAGGTAAGAGAATTTTCCGGGATCTCCAAGCTTCTCGGGAAGCTTCTTTATGAAGCTAGCGGCGGTTCTCGTTCGAAGGAGTTTAGCCATTTCAAAGCAGTTTTCCTTGTTGCTTAACATGTGTTTGAGAGTTGATGCAAACTTGGGCATCGACATGATAGCATCCATAAAGCTTATGTCAAATGTAGTTCTTGGAAAATTTGAAAAATTTGTCCATTTGATGGTAGCTTTTCATGAGCTTTGCTCATTCAAGCGTGATGGGTAAGGAATAGAAGATTTGGATTTGGGGTTTTCAGCAGGGACTCTTGGAGGTTCAAAACAACTCTGGATTGGATTTGGGTTTCGGGACAACTTGAGGTTGGACATCGTTGGTACCTCCGTTATTAGTAGGAAGTTCCTTGTCCTTTGTCGCCTCGGGTTCACTTTCCACTACCTTCGGGAGAGAAGAAGAAGAGGTAGTAGGAATAGCGGGTCCATCGTATGATACACCACGGTTGTGATCGCTTTGCATCGCCCCTCGGGTTAGCGATCGTGTTGCTCGGAAGTTTTCACAGCCCGAGGGTTGATCATTTAAAGACTTCTTTAGTTCGATCGGTGATCAACACTCTGTTTGTCTCCTCTTGAGACTTTATGAATTGCTTTAAAAGCTCATCAGATGTTGATACTGGAGGAGGTGGAGGGAAATTTTGAGGCCGCATGTTCTGATTATAGCCTTGTTGTTGAAAATTCCCTTGGTTAGGATTCACATTTCCCTGAAATTGATTTCCTCGATTGAAATTGTTTTGATTAAGGTTTCCTTGATGTTGGAAACCTTGATTTGGTTCGGGATAGAAATTACCTTGGTTTTGATAACCTTGGTTCATTCTAGGTTGGTTCGATTCGGTTTGCATGTTATGATTCGGGTTAAAACCGGTGGTCCACGATAAGTATTATACGGTAGTTTGGTTCATTTGAGGACAATATTGATTACCTCCACGATGTGAAGTCTTGGCTATAGCATTTGCTTCAAACGGACTACCATCGGTGGCGATCTGATTGTAGTATGCATGAGGGCCACCACAAGTAACACGGACCCGACTTTCTTCACTTCACCATGTGATGGTATGCGTGTGAAAGTGACTTTCTTTGGTTTGCAAGAACCAAAGCACGAATAACCTCCGTGAGTTTATCAATCTTAGCATCGGTGCTAGATGTACTCACGTGAGATGAAGTAAGTTCTGCATTAGGCGAGGCCGTATGTCTTTGTTCGGAAAGGGCGGACACAGGACTTGTTTTCTATGATTTGCAAGGCTTCTTTTGTGGTCTTGCTCAGAAATTACCTCCATGAGGCATTTAAAGAGTCTTGGTTAGTTTGGTTCAGACCATTGTAGAAAGTATCCATTTGCATTAACTCGGTAAAACCATGATGCGGACACTTTTGGAGCAACTCTTTATAACGATCCCATGCCTCACGAATGATTCATCAAATCTTTGAGTGAATTTCATTATCTCATTCTTAAGACTTGTAGTTCGGGATGGAGGATAGAATTCGTTAACAAACTTAGTGACTAAATCCTCCCATGTCTCAATGGAGCAGGGGTTGTTTCTCGAGCGATTCGGGCTTGTCCTACAGAGAGATGGGAAAGAAGCTTAATTGCTTCATGTGGGACATTCTTGTATTTGATGGTCGATGCAATCTTGTTGAACCATCGAATATGTGCATGAGGTCGTCCGCTCAAAACCATAAAATTGGCTTTGGGTCACAGATTAAGCAACCCGGTTTTGAGCTCGAAGGTATCGGCCGCGATGGTTGGGACAACAATGGCATCTCCGTAACACTCGATGGGTGCTTGGAGAAGCTCATTCATCGGTTTATCTTACGCCATTCGACGGGGGTGGTGGTGCTAGGCGTTCCTCGATCACGGTGAAGGAGCAAAACGTCCTCTACGTTTCGTGGAATACTTACAAGCTCACGAAAGTGGAGTTGTAGAGTGGAAGAGCAGTCATGCACTAAGTATAAAAATCAATTTTCAAAAACAAATGCGAGGCAAAGCGACAAGTGAACTTAAACCAATAATCACAAATGACATGGCTTCTTTGAAAAAGGTATACCAAATCACAAGGACACAAAGGCAAGTTTTGATCTTTAAGATTGAAACTTATTAATGTTCACACCCCACAGGTTGGTAGGTGTTACGCTTGGTTTGCGGTGGTTGATTTTATGTATTTATTAAGTACCACTAAAAAGGCGTAGGTATGGATTTGTGCTAAGGGTTTAAATATTTTTGGACAATATTTTTTGGTATCGTCTCGTTTAACCAAATCGTACCTCTTTAAGAATCACCTTAAAGAAAATACAGGATAGAAAAGCGTTACGATTGTTTTGTTGTTTTATATATATATATATATATATATATATATATATATATATATATATATATATATATATATATATATATATTTTGATAACACTTCGGAAAAGTGTTAATGAACTTTTGATTTTGATAACTTTTCAAAAAACTATTTACAAAAGGTGGTATATGTGCAGTATGGTTACGAAAATGTTTAAAACACGCTAAAGCCTCCCCTGCAGCGGCGCCAAAATTTTGATCGCTTCCAAAACAGTCAAGAAATATTGACCAAAGGTTTTAGTCAACAAAAGTCAACTATTATGGACTCAATACAATTTCCCTTGGAATTTAGTGGATTCTCGGATCGTTAAGTCCCACGGAGATTGAATGGTGTTTGAAAACGTTCAGACGTAGAATGATCACTAAGGATAATGATCTGTAAGGATTTTGGTTGATAATTACACTACTGATTGTTTGGAATAGTATTTGGATACAGAGCTATGAAGCACAACAATCAGATTAAACAAATGTAAACGCGTACGTTTACTAAATTTTACGTAAACGTATAAAATAAAACGTAAATTTAAAAGAATAAAATACCTACAGATATGAAAATGATATTTTTACAATCCTAATAATAAAATAAAATTATTGGAAAAGTAAAATTATTTTATAACTATTTATTTAATTATTATTAATTAAAACTATTTTTAACTATTTAATAATACTCTAAAATATAAGAAAATATTAAATAAAGCTAGAAAAGTGAAATTATGACTTAGAAAAATCTAAAATATTATAAAACTTATTTTAAAAGCGAAAAGATATTTTTATGTTTTTATTTATTTATTTATAAATTATTTAATATTTTTAACTATTTTAAATTCTAATAAATACTAAACAAACTAAGAAAATTAAAATTTTTTCTATAATTATCCTATGATGACAAAAAGCTAAGAAAATTATAAAAAGCAGAAAGTGCTTAATCATAATTTGAAAAGAAAATTAAAAAGCTAATTTATATTAAATAAACGCTATCACTATTTTTAAAATGATGTTTTTATGATTTTTATTTTACAAAACTATTTAACTACTGATAATATGCAACTTTAATGAAGACAAAAATTTTGGAACTTAAAAATAAGCAGTTTTGAAAGCTTAAGAGCTTAACAGTTTAAGCTTTTGGCTTATTTTGATGTTTCAAGCTAAAATAAGTGGCCAAATAAGCTAAACAAAAAAAAACAAAAGTGAATTAAGATGAAAATAAGCTAAAGGTACTTAAATTAAGCTAAAAGGCACAAAGAAACACACTGAAAAGCTTAAAATAAGCAAATAAGTAATTCTACTAAACTAAGAAACCAAACAGGCCTGCAGTCATATTGTAGGCTATATTAAGCTAGGGGCCAAAGATCAAAAGCCAAAAATAAGCCTTGATACAAGAAGCTGGCTTATTGAGGTTCCCAAAAGGCCAAGATTCTCACAATGGGGCCCACTAATAAGCTTGTAATGATCTTGAGAAAAGCTTGTAAAACACGAGTATCACGAGTTTACACGAAATGGGACAACTTAAAAGCTAGTAGTAGCCCTACCAAATAAGCTAGAAAGTAAAAAATAAGCTTGGAACTTTAAGACAGCTAGGTTAGCTTTCCAAAAGCCGTTCACTAATGAGTTTTTATTAGCTTGTGAAAAGACTCAATCGGTGTGCATGTGGCACCTTTTAGAAAAGGGCTTAAAAGAAACCAATAAATAAGCAGTTTAATAAGCTAACTAGAAATTATAAAAATACTATGATGAAGATGAGCAACTAAATATTAATATCCCACAAGCATAAAACATGAAACTTAATATTAAATCCTATATAAAATTATCTAGTTTATTCAAAACTACTAAACCGAAATTTTGACTTTTTAAGTTAAACTAAATAGTTGACTTATATGAACTTGTGATTGATCCTACTCACTGATTATGTTATATTAAGCTAAAATAAGATGAAATTAAGCTAGGTTAACAGGTTATGAACAACTATGATGAAGTTGTCAATCTAAATCCTAACAGTGACTTATCAAATAGAGATTTAAAACTATTTTGACTTTTTATCAAATAAGGACAGTATTTTATGATTGCACTGAGTTGTTTTGAACTAAAATGACATGTAACAACCACAAACAACAACACAAACAACCTCTACCACAGTTAACACAGTAAATCCAAACAACCTTTTAACAAACTGATTTTGTGATTTTCAAAAGGTTTCACAGATTAAGACCATGCAATTGATTCAAAACCTTATATTATCATTTAATGAGACTGAAGAAGCATTAAACAATAATAATAACAACATAGAACTCAAGAATGACAATTATGCTATTAAGACCATTAAACTAAGATTTTAACAACTACCAATTCTAGAGAACAAGTATCTTGTTTTAATGTTTAATTCTACTTAACTACAACTCGAAACATAAACATACAAAGATTTAAGCTTTAAGCTACTTATGTATTGAAATGCAAAATTGCTTAAAAAGCTTACAACTTCAATTTAATGAAAACACGAACAAGGTCCAAAGATCAACCCTAATAGCTTACCACTAAGCTTCTAAACCCAAGGCCATCAAAATTTACCTGCTCATTGTGATCTTCATTTCTTTTGATTTTGATTTTAACCTATTTTTCTTTATTTTTATGAATTTTTAAGTTTTAACTATAAACTTGGATTTTAAAGGTATCTAATAGCTTTCATAAGCTATATAAGGAGCTTATATGGGCTTATAAGTCCTTAACAACAACTAACAACAACATTCAAACATTTTGAGAATTTAAGCAAGTAAATTTGCATAAACTTAAAAGAGTACTTAAAACTGAAATTGATTATTGAAAAAGGTTCACAATACACTAAGATTGATAAAAACAGTACTTGAAAGCTTAAAATTACACTGGAATTTGAAAATTAACTAAAACGACATAATATAAACTAAATTACACTAGATATCTCTCTACACTGCTCCAATCTTCCTTTTTAAAGATCTTTTTAACTCCTTGTCGACCTCTGAATGTATCCCACTTCATTCCAACCATTGGATCCTTCAAATTCATCATAACTGTCCATTTGGCATTTTGGCGCCAAAATTTCTTTGAGCGAGTTTTAACAATTAATGAACTTTGGGTGTTTGTGGAGGTGTAGGGAGTGGTTAAGCATTTGGAAAGGTAAGGTGGAAAGGTGGAACCACCCCAGTTTTGGGTAGGTGTCTGGTTTTGGCGCGTTTGTGAGAGATGCCTGATGCTTGTGGTTTGTTGGGAGTTTGACCGGTATTAATAATAGGTGGGGGTTCAAAATGGGGGGTCACAGGATATTGACAGGGGTTCTTTTGGGTTGGATGGGTTAATAATACAAAAGGGTTCATTTGGTTTGTAGTTTATCACAAGGACCATATTTGTAATTTTTGAAAGTATAGGGGCCTGATTTGACAAGTTTCCAAAGTTAAAACAAGGACCAATTATGCCATATATGAATACTACAAGGTTAAATTTTGATTATTTTCACTTTTTAAATTCACCAAGGACTATATTTGACAATTTTCAAACTTTAGGGACTAAAGTTGTCATTTTGTAATTTTTAAACTTTGAAGGGTTTGTTTTGACAACTTTTGAATCCTATGGACCTTAAATGATATTTTGCTTTATTTTGATTTACAGGACTAATTTTGACAACTTTTGAAACTTGGGGGACTAAAATTGCCAATTATGCAAACTTGATCGTTTTCACCGATTTTGGTATTGTTGCATTTGAAACACATAAAACACTTATTTGTGATATTTTTATCATTTTGATGCATTTCTGAGTGTTTTTAAATGTTTTTGCAGTCTAAAAGGTACAAAAATGATGAGTATTTGCATACTCATCAAGTTTCAAGTGGGAGATAAAGTTATGCTCAAAGTTGCGCCGTGGAAGGGCGTGATCCGTTTTGGAAAATGTGGAAAGTTAAATCCTCATTATATTGGACCTTTCAAAATTCTCGCGAGAATCGGACCGGTAGCATACCGACTTGAATTGCCACAAGAACTCAGCTCTGTGCACAACGTGTTTCACGTGTGCAACTTAAAGAAATGTCTTTCCGATGAAACTCTTGCTATTCCTTTGGAAGAAATCCAAGTTGACGAAAGATTGAATTTTGTCGAGGAACCCATTGAAATTATGGATAGAGAAATCAAGCGGCTTAAGCAAAGCCGAATCCCGATCGTCAAAGTCCGTTGGAACTCTCGAAGAGGTCGAGAATACACGTGGGGCGTGAAGACCAATTCAAGCGCAAATACCCACACCTTTTCTACTTCACCAAGTAATCCTAACGAAAACCGAGGGCGGTTTTCTCTTCCAAGCGGGGAGGATGTGACACACGGTAAATTTTCACTAAAATTTAGCGATAATTA
>CM040243.1:109745295-110040862 GCA_022545495.1 Chrysanthemum lavandulifolium | reverse complement strand
GTAATCAAAGAAGTTAATTTTTCTCTTGCCTCCGCAGCAAAACATTTTCAAATACTTGATGCACATGTTGAGGGGAGTTCTCGTTTAAAAATATCAAAACAATTCGGTACAAAATGCTTTGATTATATATCACAAGTATCCGAATTGATTTTCAAATGGTTTTCAATTGATCCAATGGCGATGAACAATACCATATTGACCGACCAACTTTACTTTATGTACGGTGATATAAGGATGATAAGGTTAGGTATTGGTTCCCATGATCCGCCGTAATCGAGGGATCTACCCAGGGACAATCCACTAGTTAGTGTAGAAGTCCTTAGGTATGATGATAAAAGGAGAAAAATGAGATAAGGAAGAGTGCGGACTAAGACCGAGCTAGTACCGAATATACCCAACAAGGTTCTAGCTATGAAGTCTTGGTAAGCAATCGAAGGGTTGAAGAATTAAAAGAATTGAATGAGAAAGGGTGAAAACAAATAAGCCCTCCATTTATTCAACCTTAGGCGTAAACCGGTTCAATTCATATGCTACGATGGTAACATCGGATTGAAGACAAGACGCCATGGACCCAAAGGACGACCGCACTTCAACTTTCCAAACCACTCAAGTTCCTCTTAAAAGGACTTGTTTCACTCACGGGAACCGACATTATCTATCGACTTTCTCCTAGAGATTGTTGATATTGAAGAAGGAGACCCTCCTAGTCTCCGCATAGGATCCAAATATGCACAAATTGAGTCTAGAGCCACGAGATCATCAATAAATCTCATTAGGACACTTTCAATGAAGACTGTCTGCTTTCACACAATGTGGAAAGAGATTATATATCGAGTCCCACGCATTATCCTTGTGGTATTGCTGTAACATCCGAGTGAGGTGTTTACACATTCACAATGAAGATGGAAAGCCTTCTCGAGCCAACATCATACAAGCTCCCGGTAGGTGGCATGTGAGATCTATTATATGGATCAACCATGTGACAACCGAATGTAAACAATGGAGCGATTCATTTTCTTGAATCAATCCGGTTCGTGTTAGGGATTGACGGATACCTTTGAAAAACCGGTCTTTGTGCTTATAAACTCTTTTCTTTAGCACATCGACTGTACTCATTCTTCAAACCAAAGGTATTTTTATGATTGATAATTGATTTCCAATAAAACCCTCGTTGTATTGCAAAACAATTTCTATTGAGCAATACACGATTGTTTTTCAAATCTCTTTTCATCAATCGTGAACTTAAAAGTCGCTGGTTCACTCACTCGTGTTGTCTTCTTTGAGACGCTCGGTTTGAGAACGCCTAGAACACCGCGAAACCCTCAATAAGGAGATTCTTTGAATCCTACCGATCACAGTACTTGTATCGATCAACGGGAACCGTGGCCGTGTACCTCAATTCATCGAAGTGATCAAAGACACTTTCGCGATTTGTTGCTAATTGTATGCGTGTACCGACGCTTGCGTAATGATCGTAATGAAGCTGTCAATCCATAGCCGCATGCTCACTTAACACTTTCATCTCAAAAGAAATCATGATTAGTGCATCAATGACTCGATATTTTCACACCGTGCTTCGCCACGCTGCGCCAATATCATGATTCAACAAATGCTTCCGCTACTCGATGAGAAGATATCATGATTCGTAATGTGAGCATGTCGGTCCCAAAGTCACAACACCACAATGGATGTCTCGTAGATTTTTGATAGCCGATGATCTCCAAAGATGGCTCAACCTCATCATCACGTGGATCAAGAAAAGACCTCCACTTGAAGTAACCAAACATGCATTGTGAAGTATCAATGACTACGAGCTTAAGAGCAAAGGACTACATCAAGAATGCAAGATCAATTGTTAAATGTTATATCTATTTGTATTCAATGTAATTTTGGTACATAATTGAGGTGACCTCCCTGTGGGAGATTGTTAGGAATTAGAAATTCCGGTATTAAAGAGTCGGTCACCTCAAGTATATGTAATCGCTAGAAAGCTCGAGTCGTAGTTCTTTTAATTTAAGTAGTATTTTAGTTAAGTAACACCGTGGAGGACTGGACGGTCTTTACCCACCAGATGCCGATCCACACCCATAGTGTGGCGAAGTTATGTAAGACTATATATACTCTCTACCTTCCAAGGTAGAGAGTTGAGCTCATAATAATATCTTTCACTTTCTCTCACTAAGTTCCCTAAACCTCTAACTTTCTCTAGAATTCCATCTTATTCGCCACCTTGTGTTATGGTTTGATGTGTATGTGAAAAGTTAATATCTAACAATGGGAACAAAAGCTTAACCGCCTCGAGGGGGACATTCTTATACTTGATGGTAGATGCAATCTTGTTAAACCATCGAATATGAGCATGAGGATCGTCCCCTCAAAACCGAAGAATTGATTAGAGGTTACAAGATTCAAGAACCGGTCTTGAGTTCAAATTTTCACCACGATGGTTGGCATAACGATAGCATCTCCATACCCACGATGGTGCTCGGAGAAGCTCGCACATAGGAATCTCATCCGCCATGATAACGGAGTAGTGCGAACACCGATCTCGGATCCGATCAAGGAGCAGAAAGTCACTTAACACGCCTTCTTGGAATCTTGACAAGCTCACGAAATGGGCTCACAGATCTAGAAGAGCGAAAAGATACACTAGAGTTAACTCTAAGGAAACTCGAGTTAAGGAGAGAAATGGAATTATGAAAATCTTTCGTATGAGAATGAGAATTATGAAGACGCTTTGTAAAAATCAAAGTGAGAAGAATATTTATGGGTTTTCTCGTTCAGAACGCCGATATCACAACAAAATCAATTAACACAAAATCGAGGCAAATCAACAGTGAACTTAACCAATAATCCAAGATGAATGGCTTTTGAAAAAGGTACACCAATCACAAGGACACAAAGGCAAGTTTTAAATCTTTAGTTCTGGAACTTATTATGGTCGCACCCCCAGTTAGGTAGTGCAATCGCCTTGGTTTTCGGTGGTAATCTTTTAAGTTGTTACTATTAAAGAAAACGACGATTCTTGTTGTATTTTTATTTTGATACATATATAGAAACAAAAGAAAAATATTTTTGTGTTTTATAAGTTTTTGGTCGTTTTTGGTTTTGGATTTTTAGAAGAAAATATGGATATATATATATATACGAGATGGATGATATAAATAAAGAGTGAGGATTCAAACAACAAATCTGCTAAAACGAAGATAGATCAAAGACAGCCCCTGGGCAGCGGGCGCTGTAATTTGATCTCTAAACCGCTGTCTAATCACACAAACCGGTCACTTGTGAATGACCACCGTAATGACTTAAAACAGTTCGTATAATAAATGCAATTAGGATCCGAGGAGTATAGGGTCTCCTGTCGTTATGTCCCAATGAGCTATGCAATGGATCAATCAACGTCTGAGTGATCGAGAAATTTGAACGATAAAGGAATTTGAGATTATTATAACTACGTAAATATCAAACAAATACAAAGGCTTAAATACAAATGAGAGTAAATTAAAAAGATAAAATCTATTAAATAAACGCTATCACTATAATTAAAATGATGTTTTTGTTTTTATGTTTTTATAAAACTGAAATTAAAATCTACGCGACGTACAAAATAAAAAGTGAAACTAAAGCAATATTAACCCTAAAAATATGAAAATGACATTTTTATAAACCTAATGATAAAAGAAAATTTATGGAAAAAGAAAATTATTTTTAAAACTAATTATCTAATTAAAAACTATTTTTAACTATTAATTAATTATCTAAAATACAAGAAAATAGGAAATTAAGCTAGAAAAATAAAATTAAGACTTAGAAAAATCTAAAATATCAAAATAGACTTTTCAAACTATTTTTGTAATTTTCTCGATTATTTTTCTATTTTCTAGGAATTTTAAACTATTAAAACTAATTAAATTACTAAAATTACCAAATAAACTATGAAAAATCTGGAAAATTACTTTTTCACTTTTTATATTTATCTAAACCTAATAAAATTGAAAATTATTTTTATGACCCTTTCTCAATTTTTGTATTTAATGCTAATTAAAAATACTTAAAAACTAAGTAAAATCAGAAAAATAGCAAAACAGCTTATAAAAATCTGAAAATTTCAAGAAAATTCTAAAATAATGTTAAGAAGCTAGGAAAATGGAAAATCAGCAGTGCTATGTGGAAGAAAATGAATCGATGAATCAAGTGCTTATTGAAATAAGCACTTGATAAGCAAATGAGCAAATTAAGCTACCAACTGAAAATGTAAACTATGGAGTACTAAAAGTAACCAAATGAAACAGAAATCAACAAGCCACAACAACTGATTAACAAGATAAAACAGATTTGAAGATTAAGAGATTGCTAAAAAGCGATTAATTTACTCTTGCAGCCTCAAATTAAGCACTCAAATAAGCTAAAAACTAAAACCAATTGTTGATACCTAAACTAGACCTAAGTGACTATCTATGACCAAAAGACCAGCCTTTGACAAGCTTTTAATAAGCTCTGGCAAGCTTGTCCAAAAGTCGAGAAAACACCGATTTGATGCATGTGGCACCGTGTTCTAACTTTGAGCTTATGCTCAAGCTTATCCGAGGGCTTAAGCTAAAAATGTATGTAAGGTCTTAAAGACCACCTAGTGGACTACTTATAAACCAAAATCGACCTTGAAAAGCTTTAATAAGATCTGCATCACCGCAAGTTCTGCTTTCAAATCCATTTTTACACCATTTGACTTTTTGAAATAGATTTGTCTTTTGACTTTGATGAAGTTTGATCCAACTTTTATGACCGATGTTAAAGTAATATGGTGTAATGAATACAAGGCAAGCTATGTTTAACACTTTTAAACTTAATTCCGTGTTTTGTAATTCTAAAATCCACAACAGATTGACAATGAGATGATTAAGAACTAATTTTGACTTTTAATGTTTTTCGTGCAAAAACTTAGATGATGTGAGCTAATTGAGTCACACAAAACACAAGCCAACAATAATCATACAATGAACAAGCTTTTTAAACCAGTTATGCTACAAACCAAACACCCCTTGTTATACGATTTCAAACAAAAACTAAGCTAAGATTGAACAGCACAAATCATTAATCAACCTAAGCTTATTTAACTCAAACACAATTTATTAAAACAGATTCTAGCAAATTATGACCGAGAAATACATTGTATGCAAGATTTTTGTGAAAATCACTTACAATGAGTCCAAAGCCACTATGGCCTCGCCACATTGAAACCAAGAACACTATCCTATACAAATCAACCCACCGCTTCCATTTCAACCCATTTCCAGCTCTAAATCAACCCGCATCATCCTTGCATCATTTTTGCTCTTGTGTTGACTTTTGTTGACCAGTGTGCAATATTGTTTCAACCTTAAACACAAGCTTATAAAAGCTATTGTAAGCTAATATAAGCTTGTTTCAACTTATAAATAAGCTTATCAAGCTTGGG
The DNA here is from genome assembly GCA_022545495.1 of Chrysanthemum lavandulifolium. Lineage (NCBI taxonomy): Eukaryota > Viridiplantae > Streptophyta > Magnoliopsida > Asterales > Asteraceae > Chrysanthemum > Chrysanthemum lavandulifolium. The sequence continues at coordinate 110,035,404 of CM040243.1, read as the reverse complement.
ATTCGTAATTTATAATTGGAAAATTCAACAAGAATCATGAACTTTGAAATAAAACCATAAACCTGGAATTGAGAATTAAAACGAGTTGCAATACACTTTAATAACTTAGTTGAGTACAAATGAACTTAAAACATAACTGAAAACTAATTAAGATCTAATAAATTGAGAAACGACATACAATTTTAAAAACTAAAACTAACTATCCTTTGATGCATCCTCTTGTCTCTTTTATGCTCCCAAGTCTCTCTCACTTTTCTCGAGCAAATCCCAACATAAACCCGGGCCTTTGATGTCTTTTGAGCAATCTAAGCCGTTAGATTGTTTTCATGGGAAAACTGCTTGGATATCGTGACAGGGAAAGGCTTTGCATTTAATGTGGTGGGATGGGTAGGTGAGGGGGGGAGACAATGGTGTAGTAGGGAGGCAAAGAGGTTCGAGGAGGGGAGTGGACAGATTGCTTGGGATGACAGAGGAAGGGCGGTTTTGTATTATTTAAATGTTGGGTTGTCGGGTTGGGTGTTTGACCGTAAAGGATTGGGCCAGGGTTTAGTGTTGGGCTTGGGTAATAATTTAAGGTCCCGGTTTGGTTTATTAGTAACACCAAGGACCCTTTTGCAATTTCTCAAAACCAAAGGACCAAATGTGTAAAACTTTAATTCCTGTGGACCAAACATGTAAATTATGAAGATTTAATCCAAGGACTAATGTTGCTAACCTTTAATAGACCAGGGTCTAGTTTTGACATTTTGAAAATTTCAGGACTAATTTTGACCATTTTGGATTTTTAGGGACTAAATTGTAATTTTCTCAAAACTTTTAGATTTTTCACCAAAGGACTAAATGTGACAATTTATGATTTTAAAAGACCTTTGGTGACTTTTCATTTGAAATTTTGCCTCGTGGACTATTTTTGACAATTTTTGAAACTGGGGACTAAAACTACAATTTTGCAAATTTGATATGTTTTTCATCCGATTTTGATATTTTTGTATTTAAAACACATAAAACACTGATTTGTGATATTTTGATCATTTTGATGTGTTTCAGTGTTTTCGATGATTTTGCGCTTTATTTTGTACAAAATGATGAGTATTTACACACTCATCAATTGTGCAAATTTTGAGGATTCAAATGGTTTGTTGATGATTCCGCGACATCGTGCAGCAGCTTCATTGGCAAACGGGTTGAAGAACGATTTTGATCAAAATCAGAGCGGGGTACTTTATTAAGAACATCGCACCGGTTCGTCGTTGGAAGCGGCTTGTTCAACCGTTGTTGTAGAGTCAACTGGTGGTGCTTCTTCACAAGAGTTGTTGTTGCGTGTATCAAGTATAAGAGTGTGATCGTTGAGCACGGAAACAATGGATACACCGAGCACGCTCATCAATGTCATCACTAAACATCGAGCAAATAGTATTTCCATTTGTTGACGAGTAAGTCGGGGCTTAGTTCAAATTGATGATGGGGTTTGAGGAAGTTTAAACGGTTGCACCGGGTTCCAAGTCATTATGCTCGTAAGCCATATCTGTAAGTTCATCAAAATTAGCATGAATCGCTTCCATAACCTTGCTTTGTACGACGATTCCATCCGTAACCTTTAGAATTCTCACAATATCTAATAAAGACTCCAATGTCGCTTTGGCTTTGAGTTTCCAAAGTCATCACGATCATTATTCGAGATAGCAAAGGGATCCAAATACATGAAAGTGTTTGAGATTCGGTTTTCATTGTGGAGAAGCTCAAATGGTGTTTTGTTGTATGTTTTGTAATCATTGAGCGATTCTCGAGTGTAGCATGCGCTGAGACCGCTTCGCCCACAAGTAATCTGGAAGTTTAGCATTGATTAACATTGTTCTGCAGCTTCCACTAACGCTCGGTTTCGTCTTTCAACAACTCTGCTTTGTTCTCGTGTACGTGTAATAGATGTCCGATGCTCAATTCCCACTTTCTCATAAAATTCTCAAAGAGTTTGGTTAACAAATTCGGCCTTTGTCCGTTTCGATTTGGCGGACGGTGTTCGGAGTCGAACTTGAATTTTCGTGAAAGGTGATGATCATCTCGTGGAGCTTGATCTTTACTTGAAGAAAGTAGACCCAAGTCCATCGTGAGTAGTCATCGACAATTACCAAGATGTAGCATTTGCCATTAATCGCTTGCAACCGCATCCGCCACACAATCCATGTGAAGAAGATGAAGCACATGTCGAGAGTCGTGTTCCACCTTTGAAGGAAAATGAGCACGAGTGTTTTTCCTTGTTCACAAGTCGAGCATAGGTGATCTTTGGAATACCGGAATCTCGGAGACCTTCAACAAGTTTGTGTCGAGCAATGTTGGTGATGGTTTGAAAGTTTAGATGTGAGAGGCACGGTGCCATAGCCGGATTTTGTTGATGTAGCCTTTGAGAGTGAGATGATGGGAGATGAAGCAACCATGTCTTGCATTGAGATTATGTATAGACTAGAATTGCGAGCCGACATTAGATCGCTTCCTTGTAGATCACGAATGAAACAAGTTTTCTCCCGAAAAGAAACTTCCAAATCTCCATCACGTAATTGACCGATCGAAAAGAGATTGCGACCGAGGCTTCCACATAATAAACGCCGCTAATATCAATATTGCCATTGATATTATCTCCGTAGCCCATGATAGTCGCTAAGTGATCATTCCCGAACTGAAAGTGCCAATGAACTTTGCAATAAATTTTGATAACGGCTTAAGATTGCTCGTCATGTGTCCGGAACATCCGCTATCAACAATCTAGGATGATCTCGTATCACCGCATTACACATGCATTTACACGGATGGAATAGAGGTAGATGTGAACCCGATGATTTAGAGGGTTCCTCGGCAGATTATAGTAGAAATACACACATCAATGATTTTAGGCATCCATTTAAATCCTAGTGTATTATGTATCCATTTCGCCATCTCCAACTAGTCTTAGTGAATGCCACCTAAAGTACTAAACGGAATAGGTATTAGTTTGGTAATGGTTGAGCAAGAAATTCGGATTCGGCAAGAATCTCATTTTTGGTAGTAACGAAGGGGAATTGGCCCAAAATTGATAGGGGTCAAGACGCGTCGGGCCGTGACCGACCGTGGTACTACATTCTTTGAGGTGATACTGAACTACAGGACATCAATGCGTTTCTTAGAATCTAAGGAGGCGGTCTACCAAGCACGTACTTAGAAGCATTAGTGGCCTAGAGGTATTCGAATCTTAGGATTCCGTAAGCTAGACAAGATAGCTCTAGCAACACATTTGTCATGACAATCGAAAGCATACTTTTACGACAAATAACACAAGAAGCATTAGACGAATATCAAAAGTACTTAAAGGTTTAGCATTCGTTACAACACGTTTTCCATTACATTTGTCGACGCAATATCTAAAGTGGTGCAACATGAGTCTTATTCAAAATCCTAGGGTGTTCTTCACTTCAAAGATTCTTTATTGATCTTTTCTTAGGTCGCAACTTCCTATTCTTCCTAGTATTGCTCATAGGCCGTGAAGTGCGGACGTTGGGAAAAGAGGCAACTATTCCTGCTTCGATAGAGGGAAACACATTAGTATCTTGTGTTTGTGTCAAGGCATTCGGGTTCACGTTTGCTTAGTGTTACAGTGCAATTCTCTTAATGATGCTAGGTGAACTTGTTCATACTTTCCTAACATTTCCTTAACTTAGTGATAGTGTGCACCAAATCTTGATTTTCATAACGAATATTTCCGAAGAAAATCATGACTTCTTTAGTGTGTGCAAGATAATGATCAAGTTCGCTTTGATGCTTCATCACAAGTCTGTTTGAGTAAATCAAATATGACACCATATTCTGCTTAATTTTTGAAAGTTCTTGTTCATATTTTGAGATTTAACATTTCAAAGACACGTTTTGATCATCCATTGCTCAATTTTAGAATCAAACGGTTTTGATTTCAACTGGTGGATTTTGTTTTGCAAAGCAATTTCACGATTTTGACAATCTTTTAACACCATTGCAGACGACGTTTTGAATTTGAAAGTTCGTTTAACAATGCTCATTTTCGCCTTTTAAAGACTCGATTTGAAGCACATTATCAAGATTCTCAACAATTTCAACAGTAATCAATAATATCGTGAAAGATGATCGATGCATATGCAACAGCATTGTAATAACACAACATTATGGATATCAAGACGGATAACATCTTCCAAGAGTCGATCAACATCTTTTCTCAACATTTTCTTTTTACGCTTAGTATTTGAAATCGATGTTTCGTTTTCTCGAAAGCGGTTTTCATGAGACCAAGTTCCTTGTGAAAATCCTTTCCCAATATAGTGCACAAGTTTTCAAATTTTTAACATGGGGTAAAGTCTTTCTGAAGAATGTCTCGATGTTCTCGCGCCATTGGCGATTGAAAATGTTCAACTTTTATTTCGTAATGAAATTCAATCTCACGTTCCAAAATTTTGAGGTCGATAAGAAAGTGTCAAAGTATTTTATGACGACAATTGTCGGCTTTTTGTTTTAACTTCACTAAGTGAAGGTAAAGGACCATTAATTTGTGCACCATTTTGTTTGGGACTAACTTCGAACTGGTGTGATAACAAAAGGTTTGTTAGAAGTATCTTGTTGTTTGACAAAAGTAACGGCTTTTGAATAGTTAAATGGTTTGTTATAAACGACATTTTCCATTTTGACCGACTCGCCATCCGCATCTAATTCCTCCATGCGATTATATTCAACAACAAATATAATTGAATCATCAATTCTATGTTCTCAGACCGTAAACTTCGATTTGGTTTGAATGCTCTATTTGAAAACTTAGGTTTGTAATCGGCAAGAATTGGTTCATATCCATTTGGATTAGGTTTAAAAGTAAACTTTGAATGGTTGTGATTGACTCACCATGTTTGTAAACAACATTTCAAAATCTTTGATTTTGGTTTGTAAGTCGACAATTCTTCAAGATAGTTATCTATTCGTTTAGCTGGAATGTTTGTTTGTACTCGAGAACTGCTTTGACAAGTTAACAACCCACCTTGGCTTTTGAGTTTCCAAAGTAAGAGCGTTAAGTTGTTTTTATGTTCATGTTTCGCTTGTTCTATTTGAGACAACAGAGCATTCTTGAAGCGGCTAGATCACTTATCTGTCGTTCTAATGATTTTTCGTTTTGATGAGATTTAGCAAAAGTGACTTCAAACCTTTTTCACGGTTTTCTTGAGTTTTAAAAAGTGATTTGTCGAATTAAGCATTCATTATCCCATTAACAAGGCATTTTCGCTTTTAATTTTGTATTGACATCATGATAATGTTCCACTCGGGATTGTTGGTCTTTAACTAAGGTCATGAGCTCAAATTGGATCGGACAAAAATCATTTTGTTCAACGAAGTCTCAACATGGTCATTATTTAGATCCTCAAGTATAACCACGAGTCAACTTGATCATCAATGGTAACCATAAGGTCATCTTGATCATCAAATATAACTACTGGGGTCTAGTTGATGATCCTGAATGAGATGTAGAAGGCTCATGTTGAACACTCGATCCTTGTCGATGCGCGATGTTGGCGGAGAGATCGATCATTAATGATAATTGTTTGTTCAGTACCGAGACAAGCCATCGATGTCATACACCGGCTGTATCACTCATGTGTAGAGCTTGCATTTGTGCCATCAACATCATCTGCTGCATTAGCTCGCAAGTCTTCCATGTCATCATCGAGTCCGCATCCGCCATAAAGCTCGCTCCTTGTTGTTAAGAATTCCACCACTTCATTGATGTGCTCCGGTTGGTGCAAGTTTTAAAAATTTATAATCACGAATTAACCGTATAACCTATTAACACATACGAGCAAGTATACTCGTCCGTAATAGCAAAGTTTGGTAAGTCGAGATCGTCCCAAGGGATTTTTGTTTTGAAATAGATCTTATTAAAAAGTTTCTAACAAGAAAGCTTGTCAAGGCTTCCTCGAATAAGTGTTCTAGTGAAAATACGAATCAAGAATAAAAATATATACTTGTGTGAAGTCTCATAATCAACCATAGATAATGTTCATAAAGGTTTGGTGTATACTCTTGCATGATGCACAAATCATAAGCAAATGATTCCCCAACCATGGTATTTGTTTGTAAAATCATTCTAAGAACAAAACATTTAGGTAATCCTTTCGTCCTTATCCCAATGATTATCCTATAAAGTTCCATTTGTTTGCAACATGTTCTCATTAAATTTGTTCTTACGAATCTTTCGACCCTTCGTGATGAAAACGTTCCTAGTCTTGTTTTAATAAGCAAAACATGGTGGTTGTCAATCACCATATTCCCATACTAGTTTGTCACAACACTTTTGGAATAAAACACAAGAGAAATCCTTTCGTCCTTTTTCTTAAAACATGTTTTATTGACAAATCAATCCAAGACTAGTATTTTTCCAACAAACTCATTTAAACAAGATCATATATACATGCATCACATTTTGAGAACATTATTATGATTAATCACATTCCAACACACAAGTATATCACAAACTACTCCATGAAAACAATCATATCTAAACACAAGTCATAACAAGGTAATTCAAACAATTCAAGAGAATAGATTTCCATAACAAAGTTCATAGAATACCTAATCTTTTGTGATTACAAGAATTAGAAATCGTGAATGTAGCAACCACGCCCCAATCACCTAGGATCACCGCACAACTCCAAACTACCAAACAATGGACAAGAATGGTTCCTTCCTTGCTTCCGGACGTTTTCCGGAACTACTAAGCTTTTGGGTTGAAATAAATGGGTAAGTATGAGTTTTGGTGTAAACTAATACTCTTTTGGTTGTGTCACACTTAGTATACAAGTACTAGGTCCTTTAAATAGCCAAAGCACTTGCTTAATCGCCCAAAAACATTCTCTCCAAGTTAATATCAAGAAATGATCGGACTCAATGATTATGGGAGTTAAGACAACAATAAATGCGAATTGTAATCTGCAGTGCGTAAACCGGATCGGTTTCTATGATCGGTCATAGCTTTGATTATTTGCCCACCGGATCCGGTTGCGGGTTGCACCGATCGGCCGGGTTTTGCTCCTTTGACTTTTGTCGACTTTTCCCTTTACGCTTCATTCTTTGCTTACGTTGATGATTTCCAAAGCCAAACTTGATCTTTCCTTGCAGTAGATGCTTCAAATCACTACGCCCATATCATTGAGTCCACAAGCTTCCAATCTCAACTTCCTTCCTTTAGAATCTTCCAAATGTGCATAAAACTTCATTTCTTCAATATTCGCGATACCGGCTACATATACATACACACACGCATCTTTGCACTTTTGCAACAGCTTATGAGTAAATATAGCCGAATATCATGCACAAAACCGACAATAACGCTACTAAAAACATGTTCATTTTAGACGTTATCAAATTCCCCACACTTAAGCTCTACTCTAGCCTCGAGTAGGTCAAACATTTGCAAAGATTGATTTCAATGGTCCATAACACCATGTTTCGAAAATGTAACAATTACCATAAAAGATAATTATTATTTTGCTTATAATATGAGAAAATCTTCTAAAAATGAACCAAACACTTTAGATAACATAACTAGGATACCTCAAAAATGGCTTTAAGATTTCACTCAACACTCATATATTGGTGGGTATATCACTCAATGCCTAGTCATGATCAATGCTTTTTACCATAAGCTTGTACAAGTATCAAAACAAAGAAAATAAATTCATCAAAGAGGTCTTTTATTCGGGTTATAATGATAAGGTTACGGGTTCATAATAGGTATGGATAAGGCATGGGATAGTTTATGAAATTGGTTTAAAATAAAAATAAAATCAAGTCCAAACCTCCATGGTGCTAGTCATCATACAAACCACGATCCCAAAAATGATTATTACTCCTCTTCTCATATCGATCACCAAATATATATATATCACGCCTTAGCACATTGGCTAATCGATAACTCAAACATACTTCATCTTCCTTCATCTTCATAATTTGGCTATAATCATCATCACATTTTATTCTCTTTTTTTTTTTTTTTTTTTTTTTTATATATCACAACTCCCCACACTTCAGATAAGCATCACCACAAAATACAAATAAGAAGTATGCATCCTTCGTCTTTGTCGAAATGGCACACACGAATGGCAAAGTGTAACTAACTCATAATCATCAAAAACAATCCAATCATTCCAAATAACTAGCAACAAACCATTAGACTTGATAAGGGTTGGCTAAGGTTAAAAAGGTGTAAAATATTTTTGTATTTTTCTGGATTTATCAAAAAGAATGGGATGGCTCGTAAGGTGTAACTAGGGTATCTAGTGCTAAAATGAGCACTAACAAAATGGGTCCATGTGGGTGGTTAACTAACCGATGCGGTCACTAATATATCATTAGATGTAAAATGGAAGGCCATTTGGGTTATTCCTAAAGTGCCTCTTATCACTTGAAAATATTTAGATCACTCGAAAGTGATTTTAACCATAATGCATAACTAGTACAAGTTCTAGAATCGACATAATCACCGCACACTCATAGCAAATATAAAACAAAAGATGTTTCATACAAAAGAAACCTCACAAAAATGTGGGAAAAAGGCTATTATGCATGCTAGAAAATGCTATCGAATCCAAAATGAATTACTTCATAATTTGGTTCAAATCTAAAATTTTCAAAACCTCATTTTACCATTGAAACCCCAAATTATGTATTTTAATTATCAATAACGCGAAAACCATAAGACCATCAAGGGCTAATTTCTTCTAATCACTTGCATCCAAAAGTTATCTAAAAAAATAAAATGCGTATCATTTTCCTATTTTCTTCCCTCCCCATACTTAAGTTTTGCATTGTCCTCAATGTAATGAAAATGAACTCAAAGTAAAGAAAATGGGAAAAGATAGTTAAAGATACCACGGATAAAATATGCAATAAGCACATTGGGTCATTAGCAAGCTCGTGAGTTATCCAACTCAAACATTTGACCATCAATAAGCTTCCAACATATCCATCCCGCAAACAAAAACCGCAACACGAAATGCACAAAACAAACAAAACTACTAAAAACTAGATAAAACCAAAATATACCAAACATCCTAAAGAAAATCAATCAAAAGATAGAAATAGTTTAAAACACATCATGACCATTGTTTTTGAAACCATAATTCACGGATGATCCATAATCACCGTCATCCTCGCTCATTTCTTCTCCTTCTTCATCATCAAACTCATCATCATCATCACTTTCGGTTACATAGTTTTCGCCTATGATTTACGAACGAACTCTCCTCTTTTCTTCTTGCCTCCAACTCCGATGATGATCCTCCAACTTCATAACTTGTTCCTCCAACTTCGTGTAATCGACCATATGGGGTATTGGATCGGAAGCAGTGCGTACCGTGATATGGATACGGATAGGGTCCGTGATATGAAGTGTAAGGAAAAGGATATGGTGGAACATTTGGTGGATTGTAGGTGGCAACTCATAATTGGCTTCCGAGCCATGTGTTGAAAGATAGGCATCGAATAATCATTGATGTAGTTGTTCCTTAACATCATCGAGTCTCTCCACACATCCCTACATTGAATCTCATCTAGATGTTGGTTCCACTCTCCCCATCCCGAATCAAAACCACCGGGCGCACCCATTTGCACGTTCTCCATTGGTATATTCCTTCTTCATTGTGGTGGTTCTTGTTGTGGTCTTGGTTCAATCCATAACCCTACGGTTCCCAATCTCCTGTTCAAAGCATTACCAAAACCTTTCGCAGTCCACGTTTCACTATACTTTGGCTCTCCACACTTAGCTAATTCCTCATCAACATAATACCCAAGATTCTTCGCCAATCTTGTCACAAAATGTCCTCCACAAATGTTACTGTTGCTCTTGATTCCCGGGGCTCTCTAGACAAATATTCGGCTATCTGCCAAATGGCATTACCGTCCTTAGTTTCTTCCAGCAACTTCATAATCCATAAGTCCGGTTTCTGACATTTGTCCCTGCTTCCAAATCTATTAAATGGCCCGGTCACAATCAACTTGTGAAGTATCCTCATCAATGGATTCCTGGATGGTTGAAGCATTCCTCCTAGCACAAGTAGGATCTCCCACTTGATTCCAATAAGCGGGAATACTAGGGTAATCTTTTTCAAACCTCCAAGTCTAGAAAAGTGAGTTTCAAATAATCAATGATTAACCTCATGGGCTCATACAAACCAAGAGCTACACCAAAAGTCGGCAACGTAAGCATGATCCCTACCACAAAGTCTAAACCAAATACAAATCTCCGACATCAAATTCGAACATCCACTTTTCTTTCAAAATACATGGTTGAAAAGAATTCCATACACCATTCTCGATGAGACTTCTTCATTAACACCGAATGCTCTTTCCCATGACAAATCATTGAACGAATCTCCATCCCCTGGATATACATAAGACGTTCGCATCATCCTTCTTAACTCATCTTCACACTCACATTCGTTAAATAAATCCCAATCAATCACCCTTGGAACCAAACATTGCCTATGTTGTAACTTCGACAATCTTTCTCTAAAAGCATGTTTCTCTCCATCAGTGAGATTTTTGAATTTTAAATTAGCATTTGCTTCCTTCTTCACACTATACTTAACCTTCTTCTTCTCGTTCCTTTCACAAAACTTCGTAACAAGTGGGTTAATTGGAATTTCCTCCCCACTCGAGCTTCCTACAATAAATCTCTGTAGAAATCACAAAAATAAGACCATATAAGAGTGTTAGAACAAACAAGAAGGTTAGAGAACCCTCTAAGATACATTTCAAAATTTCACAAAAATTCCTCACAGAAACCACAACCGGATTCGGTTGGATCACAACCGAATCGGTTTCCAACTGTCAGGCAACAACCGTTCGGTTGCAATGCGCAACCGAATCGGTTGTGCAGACTGCATAAGGTATTTACCTTCAAATCCTTATAATCTCGAATTTCTAACGCTCAAACCACTCTTAGATCGCATTCTATCATCCTCAATGATTTCCCACATCCTAGAATTACTCTATCTTGCTTCCAAATCATCAAACATCTAACATCTTAGAACTCATTCTATATTTTAAAATCATTAGTTCTAATAGTGTAGCATCCATCATTCTTAAAAACATATCATCCATCAAAATAAATCACCAATTGTAACTTATCTCATTTCATAAGCATAACCCAATTAATTCGAAAATCTTATCATCTAAAATCCATTTTATGGTGAATCAATCAATCAATCACTTGTTGTAATGCACTCCTATATCAATTACCCACTAATCCTAAAATATTACCACTTAATTCAATTATAACAAAACCCCAAATTGGTGACCTAAAATTCAATTCAATCAAATGCTCTAATAAAACCTTAATTGAGTTAATTGAACGTAAATGCTTACTTGCTTGGGTGCCATGATGTTATCCTACAATTCAAACAACTTCCAATCTGCTCTCTTGGATGAATTTTTGCAAAACCCACCTGGAAAATTAGTGTGTGTGTGTGTTTTTGGAAAAATGAAAATTTTTATATTTTGGTGCAACCGGTTCAGTCAAGGACACAACCGTTTCGGTATGCTTTTTGCCAAATTTGCTTTTTTACTTGTTTAACATGTTACTTAGGCATTTACCCTCCAAGCAACATATTTTTTTACTCAAAAATTCCTGCTAAAAATTCACACAACATTCATTCACCAAATGAAATTTTGAACAATCATTCAATCCAAAAAACTCAACTCATCATATAAATGAACTAATCCAAACTCAACTCAAAACTCATAGTCATAATGTATTAAACCAAATTACCTCAATCATAACATGAAAAACAAATAAGAAACAAAAAAAAATCCTAATGCATCAAATCAAAATAAAATAAAATAGTTCATGAAATTCAAGCAAATGATTGCTTGTTATTACGGTCTTTGCCTTTCCTCAAAATTCCTCAAAATATTCTTGCCTAAGAATATCCTCGCTTTGAAATTTTCCGGTCAACTCACGGAACGTTTCTAAAGTTTTGAATTTCCTCATAAATCTTCGTCCGTCCGGGCATAATATATCAAACTTAACATGCCATGCTCCATCTCCGGTTTGTCTCTTGTAAGTCCCCAATCCTTCGGGTTTCCTCCAAATTCTTAAGTTGCACCGTAAAGATCCTAAAAGTCGGTCAACTTCTTGTAAACCAATATGTTTTTGAATGGGTTATAGAAAGCTTCTATCGCGAATGCACGCTCCATTTCGTCCTCTATATCGAAATAAGGTGGAGTTAAAGGTCCGTACATTGATTACCGTGGACATCACGTCCCACTTCAAAACAAGTTAAATCATCATTTGCATCCATCCATTCCAAATCTTCCATACATTCCAAAATTGGTCCTCTTGGTTTTGGGTAGTATGTTTGCCTCGAATCCCATCGTCAATAGTCATGGTGCCTCTTCCCATGTCTATAATTGCTCCACAAGTTCGTAAAATGGCCTCCCCAACAATAGCGGTAAACTCTTGTCCACCGGAATATCCAAGACAAGAAAATCGCCAATACGGTTGATAGCCAATTTGCACTCTTACATTCTTAACTTCTCCCATTGCCTTTGCTTGAGTGTTATCCGCCATAGTGAGCTTAGAATGATTAGGTTGCGGATTACTTAGTCCCAAAGTTTTGAACAATGGATACGGCATCACGTTAACACTCGACCCGACGCCTAAAGCATAAACCGGTGTAGTTCCATTTACTTTGATTGGCAACACAAAATTACCCGGATCCTTTTCTTTCCTTGGCATGCCTTTAAACAAAATTCGATCTCGATCCTCATCCGTGAGATTCTTATCTTCCAACCTAGCCCTCGCTAGCATCAATGCATCCAACTTCTTTCGGTAAAGCACATAATCTTGGAGAACTTCAATAATCGGTTTCTTTTCATTGAGCTCTAGAAATTTTTGTTCTAGATTCTCTAAGATAGCTTCTTTTTGGTTTTTGGTTAAGGGTTTGATAGTAGTAGTAGGTGACGATGGTGTGTAATCATTTTTGGTGGTGGAGGTTGTTGTTGGGGTTAATTTATTTGATGATGGTTTCTTTCGGTTTGCTTTCCCCATTTTAACCACTTCCACATTTTTCTCCTCCATGTTTGCACAAACTTCCACTAGCATCTCGTTGATCCCTTTTCCTTCTTCCAACTCGGTTATGTTAATCCGCATTTCTCCCATACCAAAATCTACTTGACACTTGGTCGTGACAAGAAAATCTCACCAAAACAAACATTTGGCTCATCCGCATTGCCTTCCTCTAAAACAACAAAATCAGTTTCAAACATATGTCCATGAATATTGACCTTCGATTTTCACCATCTTCCTTCCATATGCCTCATAGTCCATACGAACATGACCGATTTCACAAGAACCTCTTCCAAGATATAATTCTCCCATAAGCCATATTAAGTCAGTGCATCCCAAGCACGCATCCTTCCACTTCACAAGGTGTTCCAAATCTCATCATCGGTGAATCATACACCGCTGACGGTGCTTGTGTAAACACTACCACTCTTTTGTTTTGGGTAGTTGAACCTTGTTTTCACATACTTCTTCCATATCACCCGTGTCAATTCCCAATTCTTTCTTGCTTTCCTCCGAATTCCTCCAATCTTTTCTAATGAACTTCCGTATCCTTGAACATGTCATCCAAAGTACGAAGGTATTCGAGATTCCGCTCAAACTATCCATGTTACTAGACAACTTAACAAAGCAAAACACAACAAACCCGAATGATTAGCGTTAAAGTTAGTAAAACAAGAACAAACTATAAAAACATATAATAAAACAACTAAGACATCTAACAAAATTAAAACTCAAATAAAAACTCAAAACCTCAAAATGATAAAACTCAAGATGTAAACTCCAACCGGATTCGGTTGGATCACCAACCGAATCGGTTGGTTGAAAATCGAGATGAATACTAACCGGATCAGGTTGCGGGTTGCAACCGATCGGTTTGATCGAAAAATATTTGTTTTTTTTTTTTTTTTTTAAAACAAATTAAATGTCATAAAGGATGTACTAACTCCAGGTAATTAAATAAAACTCTTCATAAACTAATAATTAAATAACTCATTAAATCTAATTAAAACTAAAACTAAAACTAAATAAACTACTAATAAATTCTATCATAAAATAAACTATAACTGAAAATAAAATACTCTTACCATTATCATCAACTATAAAATTAAAATTAAAAAAAAAAAAAAAAAAAAAAAAAACTAGATTAACTAAATAACAAATGTAAAGAAAAATAAAATAAAATAAGTAGAAACAATAAATCTAAGAACTGATTAAACCACAAAATTACTCTAGAAATCAAAACACAATAAACTAAGAAGATAGATATAAAATTCGAACCAAAAAAATTTTTCACAGAATGTCTAACCGGATTCGGTTGGCTAACCAACCGAATCGGTTAGTTTGTAACAAAACTTTTTTTTTTTTTAGACTAATTTCAAAGAAAATTACGAAAAAATCCCGGCAACGCGCCAAAAACTTGATGTGCTCCGGTTGGTGCAAGTTTTAAAAATTTATAATCACGAATTAACCGTATAACCTATTAACACATACGAGCAAGTATACTCGTCCGCAATAGCAAAGTTTGGTAAGTCGAGATCGTCCCAAGGATTTTTGTTTTGAAATAGATCTTATTAAAAGTTTCTAACAAGAAAGCTTGTCAAGGCTCCCTCGAATAAGTGTTCTAGTGAAAATACTGAATCAAGAATAAAATATATACTTGTGTGAAGTCTCATAATCAACCATAGATAATGTTCATAAAGGTTTGGTGTATACTCTTTGTATGATGCACATATCATAAGCAAATGATTCCCCAACCATGGTATTTGTTTGTAAAATCATTCTAAGAACAAAAACATTTAGGTAATCCTTTCGGTCCTTATCCCAATGATTATCCTATAAAAGTTCCATTTGTTTGCAACATGTTCTCATTAAATTTGTTCTTACGAATCTTTCGACCCTTCGTGATGAAAACGCTCCTAGTCTTGTTTTAATAAGCAAAACATGGTGGTTGTCAATCACCATATCCCCATACTAGTTTGTCACAACACTTTTGGAATAAAACACAAGAGAAATCCTTTCGGTCCTTTTTCTTAAAACATGTTTTATTGACAAATCAATCCAAGACTAGTATTTTCCAACAAACTCATTTAAACAAGATCATATATACATGCATCACATTTTGAGAACATTATTATGATTAATCACATTCCAACACACAAGTATATCACAAACTACTCCATGAAAACAATCATATCTAAACACAAGTCATAACAAGGTAATTCAAACAATTCAAGAGAATAGATTTCCATAACAAAGTTCATAGAATACCTAATCTTTGTGATTACAAGAATTAGAAATCGTGGAATGTAGCAACCACGCCTCCAATCACCTAGGATCACCGCACAACTCCAAACTACCAAACAATGGACAAGAATGGTTCCTTCCTTGCTTACGGACGTTTTCCAAGAACTACTAAGCTTTTGGGTTGAAATAAATGGGTAAGTATGAGTTTTGGTGTAAACTAATACTCTTTTGGTTGTGTCACACTTAGTATACAAGTACTAGGTCCTTTAAATAGCCAAAGCACTTGCTTAATCGCCCAAAAACGTTCTCTCCAAGTTAATATCAAGAAATGATCTGACTCCAATGATTATGGGAGTTAAGACAACAATAAATGCGAATTGTGTAATCTAGCGCCGTAAACCGGATCGGTTTCTATGTCGACCGAATCGGTCATAGCTTTGACCATTTGCCCACCGGATCCGGTTGCGGGTTGCACCGATCGGCCGGGTTTTGCTCCTTTGACTTTTTGTCGACTTTTCCCTTTACGCTTCATTCTTTGCTTACGTTGATGATTTCCAAAGCCAAACTTGATCTTTCCTTGTTGTAGATGCTTCAAATCACTACGCTTCCATATCATTGAGTCCACAAGCTTCCAATCTCAACTTCCTTCCTTTAGAATCTTCCAAATGTGCATAAAACTTCATTTCTTCAATATTCGCGATACCGCTACATATACATACATAATACGCATCTTTGCACTTTTGCAACATTATGAGTAAATATAGCCGAATATCATGCACAAACCGACAATAACGCTACTAAAAACATGTTTATTTAGATCCTCAAGTATAACCACAGAGTCAACTTGATCATCAATGGTAACCATAAGGTCATCTTGATCATCAAATATAACTACGGGTCTAGTTGATGATCCTCGAATGAGATGTAGAAGGCTCATGTTGAACACTCGATCCTTGTCGATGCGTATGTTGGCGGAGAGATCGATCATTAATGATAATTGTTTGTTCAGTGCACGAGAAGAGCCATCGATGTCATACACTGGCCTCAGATCACTCATGTGTAGAGCTTGCATTTGTGCCATCAACATCATCACTGCATTAGCGCAAGTCTTCCATGTCATCATCGAGTCGCATCCGCCATAAAGCTCGCTCCTTGTTGTTAAGAATTCCACCACTTCATCCTAAAGAGCCAAGAGCAAAGCCTCTTTGAAATAAGCATTGCCTCTTGTCCTCGGCTTAGGCATGCATTAGCCGATGACCCTTTTCATTGCGCTTATAACAACGAAGACCATTAACCCCATTCCGAGCATTCCCTATTCAACCACTTGAGCTCTCTTGTTGCGAAGCACCACGGTTATTCCTTCCAATAGCATTAAACCCTTGACCACCTCCCATCCAAGACCATAACCATGGTTTTGAACTTCAACACGCCCATTGTTCACAACACTTGATTCCTTGTGTTGGATGAGGAACGAATGCGATTGTTGGATTTGTTTGTATACCGACCGAAGGCTTTAGCAATCATAACAAATCCTTGTTGCAATTCATCAAAAGCGGCAGAGTCCTCATCGCCTTCACCGTAAAGTGCTTGAGCATTGTTGTTGTTGTATGGAACCAATTGAGTTTGTTGAGGTTGTTCTTGATCGATCATATGGTGTGATGGTTGCGCTTGGTTGAGGAGTCGTTCTTTGAAATGCTTGAGGAGGAATATTAGTTTGAGCCCACAAAGCAAGTTGTTGATTATCGAAAATTGACCGTGAAGTTAGGAGTCCACGGATAGTCCTTTCTTTGTCAACTTCTTTTGGTGAGGCTTCAAATAGTCGTACAACAATCCATATGTATCATGATGAAGGTTCTTAGCTTGACGGAGAAAAATGACATACTTCTCCATTTCGGACCAAGACTACTTAGGAACTTAGTGTTGACACAATTCGAGGCATGATGATGTTGTGTTTGTCCAAATCATTAATGATGTCTCAAAAGCGATGATGATATGACTCTAATGTCTCTCCGGTTCAATGATGAAGTGTTCATAAGCCAAGTAGATTTTGGATTCCATGTCTTCCGATTGAGTGTTGTGCCTTCCATTAGAAGATGAATATGTTCCCACATTGCTTTAGCTGTCTTTTGAGCATCAACACTTCGAAGGATCGGATTGGGTAGTCCCAAAAGGATGTATTGTCGATAAGGTTTTAAAAGGTACCATTTGAGGGTCGTTTTAGCCCGTATTTGATCACTTTGTATCCGTTATTGCTTAATTTCGTTCCTTTTCACTTTTAGGTCTCTTGAAGGCAAAATCTTGGAATGGCACTTATTTGGATGAAAAGCGCGAATTTACGAAGAAAATGGCCAAAGTCAAGAATCGAGCTACTCGCATCACTGGAACCGGGGGACGACATCGGTGTTAATCGCGATGCCGCCGAATCACTTTTGTGACGGCCAAGAGCCAAATTGCTCATTTACAAGTGACGCGCCGGCTTTAAAAGAGTAGACCGTCGCAACTCGGACGGCCTAGATGTGACCCAGACGGTGTCGAGTCAAGAGGACGGCGTCACGGACATAAGGTGACGCCGTCGCAAGGTTAACGTGGCCAAGACGAAACCCTAATGACGGCGACACGACGGCCACGAAACATAAGGTGACGCCGTCGCATATGTAATCTTATATATAGAATCCGAATTTTTCGCTTTTAGGGAGAGTCTTTTGAGTGAAAACCTAAACCGAACCTAAGGTGTCTTGTACAATATTTTAGGGTTTTAAACCCTATCTTACATCAAGATAAGTATTTACTTCATTAATTCAATTATGTCTTTGATTATTTGTGTGTATGCTTGCATGTTCTCCATGTCCGCTAATTTATTTGTGTGTTTGCTTAGGAAGTATGAAACTTAATTATTGAATATTGATTGGTTGTTTCTTATCTTAGTTGATTAATGATCTAGTAATGCGATAGGTCATTCGTTGTGTACTTAATGCTTGATTCATCTTTGTGAACCTTAGAATATGATTACCGAGTAGTTGTAGGCTAAATTATCCAAAGAGTGCCTTAGAGTAAGAGTTTATCATCCCTAGTGGGTTTTGTAGACGAGACCCTTTGGTAAGTTCAAAGAGTTGGGAGAAACGCATACCCTACAACTTTAGACACACAACGCAACTAAGAATAAGGACGTGACAACTCAACCATCAATAGGAGATAATTAAGAGTAGTACAACCTAAGTAAACACATCTTTAAACTATCATACGAGCACACATTAATTAGACATAGACTCCCACAACCTTAGTTTAGATAATTAGATAATAGTAGAGTAATCGGTAGAAATACCAACCCCCCAAATCCAATACCCGAGATTCGTACCTTTCCATTTCATAAAATATAAAAATACAAAATAATCTTCCTCAACCTTAACCTTAGCGTAGTAACTTTTACTAGCATTCCTATTCCCCAGAGAATGATATCAATACCCGTGGCTTACCCTAATTACTACACTACAACGATTAGGTTCATTTGCCTAGGTGTTATAAAACTTGCTCGAAGAAAAGGAAGTTTCCTTGACCCCAAACGACGCGTGTAGCGTTATCAAGTTTTTACGCCACTGGGGGAATAGAATAGCTAGTTAGTAGTCCACCTCGTTTAGGTTCTTTGCTTGATTCCTATCAAGTAAAATTTTCTCATTTTAGCTTTCTCTTAGTCTATCCCCCTTCTTCGTGACCTTTGTTCGTAACACCCATCACTTTTCATCATGGAGGATGATAACCAACCACCACTCATCAACCCACCACCAAATGACCCGCCAAGAGCCCGTACTCTTGGTGAATACTCAAGACCTTGGTTTAAAAATGCGCGCATCATTGCGCAAATTGCATGCATCATTGCATTGCATATGAAATTTCGCATCATGGTACCTAATCCGAGTCCATCCCAGATTGCGCTCGCAATTGATTGCAATTTGTCGCATTTGTGTAATGCTAGCAATAGCCGCAATTAACGCAATTTGGAATTTGCGTTGATTTATAAAAGTAAAACCAAATTTATTAGCCCAACTATTTTAATGAGGACCTTTTATGATGTATCAGGAGGTGCTCTATTATAATTTATCAACTGATTAGATTATGTTAATGCAACTTTATTGGGGTCTAGCCATGAAACATAGAACCAAAACATATGCACGTTTAGATTTACGAAACTCATGATTACCAATATATGATCTTGGATCATTTTTAAGCTTTTTTAGTGCTTATGTTTGTATTACCCAGTAGTCTAGTACTAGCTAAAACATTGTGCACTTTCATCTACTTGATATTGCATTTGGAAACATAAACTCTTTTAGGTAATTGGTTTTTTTTAGTGTAAGAAAGCATACATCAAATGCACATTTAATTGTGGAGTTTTCATTTAGTTGTGATATGACTGTGATGTTTTCATTTACTTGAAAGTTGAAAAAGAACACTGAGTGTATGACATAAACAAATTACATAACCATGAGTTACATAATTATGACAAGGTGGTTTATTAAATGGATTATTGGTCGAATTTAAATATGTTACTGTTGTATTTATAAGTTTATTGCATTTACTTGGTACTTGTAAAATATATTACGTATAAGTATTTTATTTTTTATTTTGTTAAATACTAAACGCATCGTGTCTAAATTGCGCTCGCATTCGCATCACGCATCACGCATCGGCCTCGGGGACCTTGAGCGCATCGGATCGCAAAACGCAATTTTAAACCAAGCTCAAGACCAAGCCACCTAGGCTATAGGAACACCATTGAGCTTCCCGACCAAGCCCAAACTACGGCCTGCGATCCGACACCATCCGGTTGGTGCAAAAGGATGTGCATTCCATGGACTTTGTTCAAGATCCAAATCACATTTGAGGATTTCCTCAAAATTGTCGATTCCATCGACCTTGATGCTACTACTCGGGAGACCACGCTGCTGTCTCTTCCAATTCTCTATGGGACCAAGCTAGTAATTGGCTTGAGCGACTTCCCGCCACTCCATCTCAAGTTGGGATGATCTTACCTCTCGCTTCCTTGCTCAATTTTTCCCACCGGGAGAACCACTAAGCTTAGGAATGACATCTTGATGTTCCAACAACGTCAAGGTGAATCTCTCTGAAGCATGGACCCGATTCAAGGACTTACTTCATAAAGTCCCTCATCACGGCATTGATCTTTGGCTCCAAGTCTAAATCTTTATGATCATGTCAACTTCCCACTAAGCGATCAATTGACCAAGCGGACGGTGGAAAACTTAGTGATCTCACCGCGGAAGAATCATGGGGTATAATAGAGGACCTTGCCCTCTACGATAACGAAAGTTGGGACGACCCCCGTGAGCTACCTAAAACCGTTAAGGCGATCTCCTTGCCTTCCATCAACTTACAACCTTCCGACCGTAGGATGATCGAACTTGAAGATCAAGTTAGATTCCTCATGAGTTACTACAAAATCCTAAGTCCTCACGACAAGTGAATCAAATCACTCTACCTTGTGAGTTGTCAAGGGTCCCCATGACACTCGTGATTGCACAAGGCTCCCGAACAAGCTTTTATGGACTACGCCTCATACGTGCCGGCGGAGCGGGAGAGAAGTGGTACACTTTCAAACCCGAACAAAACAACTTAGGAAACTCGTACAACCCCTCATGGAGAAATCACCCTAACCTTAAGTGGAACCAAAACTCAAGCACACCCCAAAGCTCATCTAGTTCGCCCACTAGGTTAAATTCTTTTAATACCGGAACCCCACTAATCTTGAGACAATTGCATCTAGATTTTTGTCATCCCAAGAGACTCAATTGAATAAGCTTGAAGCCGATTTTAAGCAAAAACAAAGCGAGATGACAACCAAGCTTGATGCCCTCTTAAAAGCCTTCAATGAATGGGAAGTTGGAGCACTCCCAAGTGATACCATAAAGAACCCAAAAGTGAATTCGATTAAGGCGACTTCATGTTCTAGTTCACCATGGGAGAGTGCACATCCATGCCCCTCGCACCCGACGGTTCACTCGGTAAATGCTATCAAAAGGGTTCCAAGCCATCCAAGAGGTACCAAGGCCCAGCACCTTTGGTAGAGCCTACTCTTGAGAAACCCGTCGACCAAGAATCCAAACCTAGTTTAGAGGAGGAGTACAAGGAACTCCATCAAGAAAACCGATTCTTGAAGTCTTAGCTCATGTACCTTATTATAATGCTTTAAAAGAAAATTATGAGTTAGAACTTAGGCTTGGAAAACATGGGTCCGCTTTTGTGCAAAACAACTTACCTAAGAAGTTAGACGATCCCGGGCTATTCACTCTTCCGTGTAATCTTGGAACTTCCAAACCACTCGATGCTCTAGCCGATTTAGGATCATGCATCAATCTTGTTCCGTTGTCCCTCCATAGAAGCCTTAACTTAGGTAAAATAGAACCAACGGAAACCATCTTAGGTCTAGCGGACGGTAGTGTGGCACGTCCGGTAGGAATAATAAAGGACATGGTAGTACACGTGGGAGAGTTGACTCTTTTGGCCGACTTTCATGTTCTAGACATGAATAAGGACCCGACATGCCCATTACTCGTTGGAAGAGGATTTTAGCTACCGCTAGTGCCATCATCGATTGTAAGATGTCCAAAATAGTAGTAGGAGGGGAGTGCTAGATCCGTTTACGATGTTAAAAGCATACATACTACAAGGATGAGGAAATCCCACAAGAGATTAGGTTGGATAGAGAGCCTTCTAGATATGGACCTTGGATTGATAAGAACATCATAGACCCCAAAGACCTTTTTACCTAGATAAAGCCTTCGCTAGTAAAGCAACTTTCAAGAAAAAGAAATGGCTAGGGACATGGAAGTGAACCCGCTTCGAGGACGCCTTTAGTATTTAGGAAGATGACCGAGTTCCTAGGAAGCTTGCCTTAACCTTGTCATGAATAAGTGGAAAGTTGAGAATCTGAACACAAGTGGGATTGGGATAGACCGCCTAGTGATGGTAATGGAGAGTGGCACATTAGGATACAAATCTATGATCCCGATGGTGAGAAGTTTGAAAAGACATATTTAACCGAACGTACTACTAGGAACTTGAATGATAAGTTTGATCCTTACGACATTGTTGAGGATAGACTTACTTATATCGATGCGTAGAGCACGACTATGAGTCTAGCTACAAGACTCTTAAATAAAGAAAAGCGCTTTGTGGAGGCAACCCATGCTTAATTGTTTGCTTGTTAGTGTCATATATCTTTTATTAATTGTTTATCCTCATGTTTAAATTTGTAAAAATGCTTTATTTTGTTTTAACCTCGTCTTAATTGCATATAAAGGTATTTTACATAAGGGATAAGTGTAGGGAGGATTACACACGTTTTCAAAAAACGTAAACATGAGAATAACAATTAACTAAAAGATATTTATGTTTGTTTGTTCGAGTCAAATGCTTGTATCGAGTCATAATGGATGTTTTGCGAAATTTTTCCGATTCTAAAGATGTAAATTTTCGAATTTTTCCAAAAATCGCATATCGGTTTTTGTCGGGATAACTGACGGCGTCGAGATTGCAACTGACGGCGTCGAGAAGGAGTAAAACATCGATTACTTTTTCTCGTTTTCGAGCTACTTATAAATTTTGGAATTTTCCGGTCTTAATTTTCTTAGAAATTCGTAAACATCCATTCCACAAGAATTATATCCTAGTTTAAATCGAGTCTTATATATATTATTACCGCCGATTTTACGAAGGTTTCATTTGTTTTCTTCAAGTGTGCGGTTTAGTTTGTCAAGAAGAAGTTACATAAGATTGGAAGGAGCTTTTCACGCAATAATTCTTCTTGAAAAGGATTTAACCACCACTTTACACGGATCTACCGAACTAATCGGGGAGTATTAGTTTCTTTCGTTTTTACTTACCTTCCATTATCATAACTTTGATACTTTAGGGGAACATTGGGGACAATGTTCGGTTTAAATGTAGGAGGGAAAATAAAGCGGAACTTTGAAACTATGCTTATCCTTGATTATTTGCTTTGTCCAATTTCATTTATGTAATAAACCATGAGAAAATGTCGATTAGGGTAATTTTGGCACCAAATTTAAAATTTTTCATGACATATAGGAGTGGGCCATTAGTCTTAACAAAAGCGTCTCATGGATAGGAAGTTATATGACTAGCAAAAAACCCTTTACCACTTAAATTCCACCAAAAATGTGAGGATCGTCCTTAGATTAGTAGGAATTAAAGCATTCATCTTCAATGCTTAGAGTGTGAACCGGTAGTATATTAGATTCTAGAACTTGTTTTGTGATGCATTCCGAGATCGCAAGTGAGGCTACACTTGTGTAGTTAGGAATAACTAAATGATAAGAGGCATTAGGATAACCCTTGTTTGATACCGTAATATAATTACTTCTTCCACATCGGTTGAGTAATTCCCCACACCTTTGCGTTGTACTCATCTTTAGTACACGATACCCTAGTTAACCCCTCGAGCCTATCCTTTTCAGCGGTTCTCGTGATGTTTGGTTTTCGAATATCAATGAAGAGCATTGTTTACACCCCACCCCAAATATACACCCAAATCGCCTTAGCCTACCCCTTATGCACTCACTTTTAGTGCAAATGTTTGTTATCACCCTAAACCTTTAGTTCAATTATCTAGTTGCTTGCATGAGTTGCTAAGTCGAGCATATCCTTTGTATCTGCTTTGGGACGATTGGGATTCATGGGAAAAGTTAAAGTTTATGAAATGACGGGAAGAGAACGTTAAATTCAAATTTCCTTTGTTTGCGTAATAATGTACCCCAAGTGTTTTGATCTTTTCAATTCGGGTTAAATTAGTGTTAGAATAATAAAAACTCAAGTGTAGGGATGTGCTATAAATCCCTATCATTTTGATGTAACCGTAAAGGATGGTAGAGTAAAGTGTATGAAAAAAAAAAAAAAAAAAAAAAAAAAAAAAATAAAATAAAATAGAAAAAGAAAAAAAGAAAAAAAAAAAAAGAGTGTAAAAAAATAAAAATAAAAAAAAACATACGGGCTATCATCCTACATCTATCCTTTAAATTTATGTTTGATTATTTCAGTTACCTAGAGTTTTAGAGTGTAGTCTTGGCTTAGCAACGCCATTCTTCGTATGCATTTAACATAGAAATTTTGACTTGCCACCACTAAATAGCCTATCCCACCAAACCCTTGTTTCCCTACCGTAAGCCTAACATTCCAACCCTTTAAAGACCTCTTTGATAGTCTTTCCTAGGTGCTTCACGCCAAGCGATGGAGGTTTGATCTATTCTCAAGCCTATGGTAATCTATGTACTAGGACCGGTTAATGAGTGTTTATCTTCCATTTCCTATTTGTTATATTTCATATATACACCGAGAGATGTGAGTATCCAAACACCCCATGTGAGGTGCTAGTATGTAATTCCGTGCTTGTTATGACTTTCTGGGGCTTATATGTGTTGTGGACCGTTTTGAATTAATGCTTCATGACCCCTAACTTATAAATTAATTGGCTAAAAGCACATTTGCTTGAGGACAAGCAAATAACAAGTGTAGGGATATTTGATAAGGTTTTAAAGGTACCGTTTTGAGAGGTCGTTTTAGCCCTTATTTGATCACTTTTGTATATCCGTTATTGCTTAATTTCGTTCCTTTTCACTTTTAGGTCTCTTGAAGGCAAAATGGGAATGGCACTTATTTGACGAAAAGGCGAATTCTGAAGAAAATGGCCAAAGTCAAGAATCGAGCCACTCGATGCTGGGGCCCGAAGGGGACGGCGTCGGTGTTAATCTATGACGCCGTCGCATCACTTTAATGACTCGGTAGCTAAATTGCTCATTTACAAGTGACGATGTCGGGCTTTAAAGAGTAGACCGTCGCAACTCGAACGGCCTAGATGTGACCCGACGGCGTCGGTCAAGAGGAAGGCGTCACGGACATAAGGTGACGCCGTCGCAAGGTTAACGTGTCCAAGGCGAAACCCTAATGAGCGGCGACACGGCGTCCACGAAATATAAGGTGGCGCCGTCGCATATGTAATCTTATATATAGAATCCGAATTTTTCGGTTTTAGGAGAGTCTTTTGGGTGAAAACCTAAAACCGAACCTAAGGTGTCTTGTCAAGATTTTAGGGTTTTAAACCCTATCTTACATCAAGATAAGTATTTACTTCATTAATTCAATTATGTCTTTGATTATTTGTGTGTATGCTTGCATGTTCTCCATGTCAAGCTAATTTATTTGTGTGTTTGCTTAGGAAGTATGAAACTTAATTATTGAATATTGATTGGTTGTTTCTTATCTTAGTTGATTAATGATCTAGTAATGCGATAGGTCATTCGTTGTGTACTTAATGCTTGATTCATCTTTGTGAACCTTAGAATATGATTACACAGTAGTTGTAGGCTAAATTATCCAAAGAGTGCCTTAGAGTAAGATTTTATCATCCCTAGTGGGTTTTGTAGGCGAGACCCTTTGGTAAGTTCAAAGAGTTGGGAGAAAGCACCCTACAACTTTAGACACACAACGCAACTAAGAATAAGGGCGTGACAACTCAACCATCAATAGGAGATAATTAAGGAGTAGTACAACCTAAGTAAACACATCTTTAAACTATCATACGAGCACATTAATTAGACATAGACTCCCACAACCTTAGTTTAGATAATTAGATAATAGTAGAGTAATCGGTGAAATACCAACCCCAGAATCCAATACCGAGATTCGTACCTTTCCATTTCATAAAATATAAAAATACAAAAATAATCTTCCTCAACCTTAACCTTAGCGTAGTAACTTCTTACTAGCATTCCTATTCCCTAGAGAACGATATCAATACCGTGGCTTACCCTAATTACTACACTACAACGATTAGGTTCATGGCTGGGTGTTATAAAACTTGCTCGAAGAAAAGGAAGTTTCCTTGACCCCGAACGACGCGTGTGGCGTTATCAATTGCATTGCTAGTTCATCGGCTTCAAAGTGTAGAAGTTCATCACCGGTGAGGTGGAGATAGTTGCAATGTTGGTGACAGCATCTCTTGGTGGATTGGCATATGGATCTGCGGGTGTAATAACGGTGGGCATCCGAAATGGACCTTCCATAATGACCTTCTTTAAGAACATTCCATGTGGCTTCTTTAGATCACAAAACCTAAAGAACCTTATAACCCATTGATCATAATTACCGGAGTGAGCATTGGAGGTCTATCAAGTGAGCCGACTTCATGAATTGATTGTTGGCTACTTAAGGCTTCACACATCTTGCCAAACCATGTCGGTTCCTTCATAGTATTCTGGATGGATGTTGATTGTAGAAGTTTGTGTAAGGTTGTACTTGAAGACTAGGTGGAGGTTGAACCATTTGAGGTTGTGGAATTGCTCCAAGTTGTGGGGTATGTTGTTGATTAAATTGTTGTTGATAAATTTGTTGTTGATGATTAAATTGTTGATGTTGTGGACTTAGTTGTTGTTGTTGTTGTTGTTGATGATAAGTGTAGGAAAATAGTTAGAGTATGGTGGTTGTGACATGTTGAAAACTTGTGTTGTTAAATGGATCTTTGTAGTCGAATGAACCGTTGTTGATGAAGAGTCCTTAGGCGTAGAAATCACGGAAAAGCCAAGTACCACTTATGCGTAAAACACCAAAGTTACGCGTAACATCAATAGTTATCGTGGGATTAGCTTACGGCGTAAGTAAGGAGAAAACACTAAAGTTATGCGTAAACAAGAAGTTAGGCGTGAAAACTTAGGCGTGGGATTAACTTGTCGTAAGACAAAGCTTAGGCGTAAGATGAATCTTATCGTAAAACATTCTACGCGTAAGCTTAAGCTTATGCGTAAATTTAGGGTTTGCCCAAGTGATCTTTACACTATCACGATGCAAAGATATCCAAATTTGAAGTGTTTTAGGCTTATCAAGCAAGAAAATCAACGAGTAAGCCACAAAACGAAGATCGAACCAAGGATGTTGGGAATTACGCAAAGTAGAATTCTGCTGAAAATAATCTTTGAAGAATCTGTGAAGTGCAAGATGATTCTGTTGAAGAAGCAAATCTGTTGAAGCGATAAAAGCGTGTAGATGGTTTCAGGTGATATTATATTTCTACTGATATAGTTAATCAGTATTAGTTTGTTAGGATTTGCATGAGCTATTTTAGGTAGTGATATGCATTTATTTTATATTATTGTTTATTTAGGGTTCCTTGTGTATAAAAGGAACTGATAGCTTTTGTTTTACATAACTCTTAAAAAGAAAAAAACATTCTAGGAAAACATCTTTAGAGAAGAGTTACAGAGATCCATAGAGGATCATTGTTTTATGAGAAAAACCTTGTTGGTAACTTTGATTGTGTCAATTATTATCCGCTGTGCATCTATTCAATCATTGTTATTATACCCTAGTTGAGTCCGGATTTTGGATTTTACAAAGGACAAGTTACGCGTAAGATTAGGGTTTCACTTACAGCGTAGAAATTAGCCAAAAATGATTTACGCCAACCGATGTTTCCAAACCGTTTTTGTGATGAAATAGCTTCAATATCACCAAAATAACACAAAAGTGTGAAACTTGATGATCAAGCTTATAAAATAGTTATCGTGAAACTGACAACCACGTACAAAACCTAGCTTAAAAACAATGATCCACGCGTAAAGTTTGAAATTTTTTGCCAAAAACAGATATTTTAACACCTAAAAAACGTTGAAAGGACAAGAATCTTGGATTAAAAAGTGTAAAAAATCAATTTTTAAGCGTGACAAAGTAGGAATTCGTTTTAAGCGTATGACCAAAACAAAAACTTCAAAAAACAAATATGTTCACCCAACTATTTGGCGAATGATACCACTGTTAGGTCACCATATTAGTAACACAAGCATCAATATGTAGAAATATAGAAGAGAGAATGATCGGTTGAACAATAGCACACACACACACACATATGAATATAGAATGGTTATGCGTAGGAGTGAAAGTGAAATGAATTGAACAAACCAACCCTCAAGTGAGGGTTATTACAAGGTATTTATAGGAGAGGGAGCTAGGGCAACACTCCTAGTCCCTTCCTTTCCTTATTGGACTTGGGCCAAGGCTCATGGGCTTTCTACATAAGCCTTGGCATGATTACTAACATAAAAGCCATAATAAGCTAACTATTACATATGAATCATTAACACTTGAATTAAGGTTTAAGAGTGATTCCAACAATAACACTAACCAGAAACATTACATAAGCAAATTGATACAATCAAAAAAATTATTAAAAATACAATTAATGTGATTATCAGTTACCTAATTTAGTTCTTGAGTTATAAGCATTGTATAAGTAGATCTATGAGAGGGTGATGATGATCAATGATATGTGAAACACAAGGGGTATAAAGGACATTTTAGATTTATATTAAAATTATAATGTATTATGAGGATTTAAATCTATCAAAAATGATCACTTGGATATATATGACATTTTTAAAGGTTTGCAAGGATATATATGCTATTATGAGTTTTGGTCGGATATATACGCAATTTTAATTATTTGAAGGGATATATATGCAATTCTCCCTTGAATCAACACAAAGATTTGGTAAAAAAATTATCTCACGAAACAAATCTAATTTATATAATGAAATATAATTCATTCATATTATCGTATGGCACATTATAACACAAGAAGGTCATCGTTGAGACGTATTATCCATTCAAAATATCTCACGAAGGCCATCATTGAGACTTGTGTTGGCCGGTATAGATGAAGTAGTGGCTTGGAAAATTCGACAGAGAAAGAGACCGATGTATATGAGTTAATTGGTGATGAAGATTGCTACAGGGAGGTGACTCACTTGGTAGAAAGAGAAAAAGGTAAACAGCAAATTATTGTTTGTAAAAAAAATTATGTGAGATGTGTACCTAACGTTGGGACTGTTTGCGAATAATGCTCCTGAGGTTGTGTTATTCATACAAATTCGCGATTTTGGCTAGCGAGCGTTACAAAATCCCGTTAGTGGCCATAAGAAATGACTAATTTACCCTCGTCTTCTTCCCACAATTACTTTTTTTTTTTTTTTTGAAAATATTTTAATCCCACCACCATCACACCACCACCCTCTACCACCACACACCCGGCACCACCACCCCCTCCCCTCAGCCATCATCCTCTACAACCAGACAACCACCACCATCGACATTGGCCCAGTGATCCTTCAAGTCAAGCTGACTAGAAAGGTCGTAACTTTCAGAAGAAAGTCTAGTAAGCAATTTGGTAAAAGCACCTCCGCTCATCTTTCTACCACCAACTTTTGAATATTGCTTATTAGCCAACTGTGGTAAAGGATACATTGAAATGGTTGTGGTGCAGCAAGCTGACTGCCACCCGTCGTTGTCCCACCTGTAGCAAGGTTGTGGTGCATTTGTGCATGAGCAAACCAGCAATGGAATCACAGATTCATCGAAATTCACTTGGTTTAATCCCAATTCATCTTTCCATGCTTCAAGCTATGAATCATTAGAACTTTCTTCATTTCCTCCAAAATCTCATTTCATTTTCACACTATCACCCTTTTTCTTCCTTCTTTCTTTTTGTGATTTAGCCTTCTTGGTTACTTTTCTAGGCTTAGTGTTCTTGGGAGGTACTTGATAAGTATCGGCCGTCTTAAAAGGTTCTCTTTTGGTACATATACCTTCAGGCATTTCAAATATATGATCCATTTCTTCATCACCAAAACCACGCTTTGATCCACACGAGGGTATGATTTCAGGTACTTTAAGGTTTGACATGATATTTTCATGCCCCCCCCCCCCTCGTGGATGTGACATGAGGGGGTAAAGGTACAAAAGATTCTTTCTGTATCAGAGCTAATCTCTGATACCAAGATTATACGTGGAAATAATACATGCATGATCATTAAACGAATTGAATTAAAATTATAAGACTAATGTATAGGTCCATTGCCTTTATTCTTTTGTTATTATGCGTTGATGAAATTGAATTGTGAATGATCTATTGATAAAGGTAATGATTGATGATAAAGTTAATGATGGATGATGCTTTGATAGTGAATGTGTATTGCTTTGAATGATGATTAGGATAGATAGCAATCTGCTATTCAGAAACGAACAACGTTTTAACAGATAGAGAGAGATATCAAATCTCACAATTAAATACAGAGGTTTAAATTCAAAGTTCGCACACTTTCATTACTGAGGCAAGGCCTCTATTTATACAGAGATTAAAGTAGGTGGAATAGTTCCCCTACATTATTGTACACCAATAATTTACACCTACCGACTACTGGATGGCCGACAGGACTTACATTATTTTTCTTACATTATTACTAAAGGACAAACCTACATCACACCATCCTAAAAAAGTAGAAGTAATAATTTAACAGCTGGCGCATTATCTCGCGTGATCAAAGATTCTTGGTCTTTTGTCTTTATTCTTGTGTCTTTAATAGTTCGTGGACTTTTGTCTTTATTCCTGCATTTGTGTTTCTGAATAGTATTCCGAAACACGTCTCGGTAAGTTGGATAGTCATTGGTATAGTGCAATCTTGAAATCTTCTGGAAGTGCTGAAAGTGGTCCAGAAAAATTCTCAAATGGTTCTTCGAATTTTGCTAGAACTTTTTGTTGTTCTTCGCTGATTCTTCCTGAAAAGTTTGAATAAATCAACATATCGTTTACAAAATAATTAATTTTAATGTCTGCTTTTTGTCTTCATCCTGTTCCGAGTCTTAACAATGTAAAAAAGACTTCTGCAAGTGCTTCTACAAAGTGTTGGGTAGATGGAGTTGCTGGTTGTATCTCATCTTTTGATGGGTATTTGCCGCTACTGACTTCTAATTCTGCTAGAGTGATCGATGGTACTAGAAGCTTGTGATCTCTGTCAAAGATTGGATAACTTGAATGAATGCTAAAATAAAATGGTCGATTTTTGCGAAAAAATCATTGTATGTCCTGATGATGTTCTATACTCGTACTGAAAATTCTTGAATCACACCACCCTAATAAAGTAGAAGTAATAATTTAACATCTGGCGCATTATCACGCGTGATCAAAGATTCTAGGTCTTTTGTCTTTATTCTTGTGTCTTCAATAATTCCTGGACTTCTGTCTTCATTCCTGCATTTGTGTTTCTGAACAGTATTCACAAACATGTCTCGGTAAGTTGGATAGTTGTTCGCATAGTGCAATCTTGAAATCTTCTAGAAGTACTGAAAGTGGCCAACAAAAATTCTCAAATGGTTCTTCGAATTCTGCTAGAACTTTTTGTTGTTCTTCGCTGATTCTTCCTGAAAAGTTTGAATAAATCAACATATCATTTCCAAAATAATTAATTCTAATGTCTGCTTTTTGTCTTCGTCCTTTTCCGAGTCTTAACGATGCAAAAAAGACTCCTACAAGTGCTTCTACAAAGTGTTGGGTAGATGGAGTTGCTGGTTGTATCTCATCTTTTGATGGGTATTTGCCGCTACTGACTTCTAATTCTACTAGAGTGATCGACGGTACTAGAAGCTTGTGATCTCTGTCAAAGATTGGATAATTTGAATGAATGCTAAAATAAAATGGTCGATTTTTTGCAAAAAAATCATTGTATGTCCTGATGATGTTCTGCACTCGTACGGGAAATTCTTGGAATTCTCTGATGCTTTCTCCATCAGTGTATACTGTGTCCAATAATCCATTAACGAAATATTCATGAATGTCCATTGGTGATGCTCCTGGTAGGAATACTACTTTTGGTCCTATCTTTCAATCTTTTAGAAAGAAAGACTTGGTAGCTTGTACTTCATCGTAGTGTATGATACTGTCCCAAAGTCCTTGGAATTTTTCAACGGATGGCTTCTTCATTTCTTCTTTTTCCCTTGTGGTTAGGATGCTTTTTATAAAGTCGACTGGATTCATTTTGGATACTTGTTCTTGTAGTCTCTGATTGAGAGAAATGAATCTCTTTGATTTTTGAACTTCTTCTGCTGTAACTGTCTTATATGATTCCTTGAGTGCTTGTTCTGTTACTTCTTTTGATGTGTAACTTTTCTGGGTGGCGCTTTGTCCCATTATGTGAGGAATTGTGAGTGCTTAATTGGAATAGATGCCTTCGAATGGTCCAATTAAAATAACGTACCATTTTTGTTTACCAATGCTTGAATTTTCTACTATTTCTTCGACGTCTTCTTGCATTTTTGTAAATTCATTTTTTTCAGGTGAAGGTGAACATGATGCTTGGGTTTTTGAGGTTGATGGTATTGGCTTTTTGGGTGTTGATGGTTTTGACGGTGTTGGTGTTCTAGTTGATTCTGAACTTGATGTTCGGGTCAAATATTGTATTGTACTGGATATTTCATCTTCTTCTTTTCTGATGATGGCTAGTTGTTTTTTAAAGAGATGTGTTGCTCTCTTTTTTGCTGAAGTTGATGTTGAGCTTGTTTTATTATTCCTTCCATTCTCTAGTGAGAGTGTCTGCAAAGGTGTTGTTGTTGCTTTTGATGTATTTGATGTATGGGTGAAACTGGTGTAGTTGTAGTTGCCAACGGATGAGTCGACCTCTACAATAGTCTTCTTGAAGCTTATATATCTAAAAACCTGTAACATATTTCGAATCTGTTAGTAACTCAAATCTTGTTTGCAACATATCGATCTTTCATTTTTTGAGTGTTTTTAAACATGCGAGTGTCTCTTTTTCGTGAGTGCTATATTTCTGATTGGTCTCTAAAAATGTTCCAGAGATATACTAACGTAATTTAGCTTTGTATTTTTCTGTTTTCAAAACAGATGTCTGCTCATTGCTTAAAAAAGCTAGTTATGATGTTTGTAATACTGGGTTAAATAATAATGTATCATATTGAGGAAATTGCTTTCCATCAATACATAATGCTGATTTAGATAATGCTGAATTTGATTGAGGAATTTGACTTTCATCAATACGTAATGCTGATTTAGGTATATTAGATTGAGGGATTGAAATTCCGTTGATATCTAATCCAAATAATTCTTTTTGATTCTGAATAGCCCTCATACATCATGCCCAAGTGCTATCGGATGCATCTGTTTCAATTATCAAAAAATCTTTTGCTTCCGAGTTATACAATTCTGGTAAACATTGTACAGTTGTTTTAATACGTTGTACAAGTTGGGTATCGAATGGTCTCCATTCCCAACATTTTTTTCAGAAATTTTCTTTTGTAAAGCTTTTCTTTCTTTTGCTAAATTTTTCAAAAATCTTTGTTCGGCTATATAATTCAAACATCCTAAAAATCTTTGAATTTTTTTTCGATCTTCTAATTTATCTGGAAATTTTTTTAATTTTTCTTGTGTAATATTTGTTAAAGAAATAATTCCATTTTTTGCAATTTTTAATCCATAAATATTCTACTTCATTTTGAAGAAGTTTAGAATTCTTTTGTGATAAAATCAAACCTTTTTCTTTAATTCTTTTTAAAATTGTTGATACTGCTTTTATGTGTTCTTGTTCGTCTCCTTTTGTAAAAACAATGATATCGTCAATATATGCTAAACAAAAAAATTTCTAAACCTTGTAGATTATTATCCATAGAGCGTTGATAAATTGATGGGGCTTGTTTTAAACCAAAAGGTAGTACATTCCACTCATAATGTTTTTGTGGAGGACATGAAAATGCCGTTAATGGTTTTGTTGATTCATCAAGTCTTAGTTGCCAATGTCCTGATTTAACATCAAATGTACTAAAATGTGTATTTCCTTTTAATTTTTCTAAAATATAATCATTTCTTGGTAACTTATAGGAATCTCATATAGTTGCTACATTCATTTTTTTATAGTTTATGACCATTCATCTTTTTCCTCTTTTAATTTCGTTTTTATTTTCGACATAAAATGTTGGTGCTGAATGAGGCTTGAACTTTCTCTTATTATTCCTTTGTCTAGTAATTGTTGATATTCTTCTTTAAATTCTTTAACATCTTTAACACTATAAGGTATTCTATTGGGTATGTTTATTTATGCTAGTGGATCTTTTAATTTTATTGAGATTAATTGACCGTTAGTATTTATATTATCTAGTGGATTTTCACTACAAACTTCTTTTAATGCTCTTTCTATATGTTCTTTTTTCGCTATTAATAATATTTCTACTTGAAATTTTATATTTCGTGCTAACATTCGTACATATTCTATTTGTGTAACAATTGGTGTTGATACCAATTCTCCTGTTTAAGTATGGTTTATGCTGACAGATTTGTCAGTTTGTGTCAATGCTTGGTATAATTTTAAGAAATTGTATTCAATTATTAAATCTATACCTGAATAATGCATGTAGATGGTTGGTGTAATGACTTCTCTTTTGTTAATATATATATAGGAACCATTCTTCCTACATACCATATTTTATGTACTGATTTATCTGCTACGACTATTTTTGTTGGTTTTATTAATTTTTCCCAATCTTTTAATATTTTTCGTTTACCAAAACATATCGTGGCTCCGGTATCTACATACGAAAATATTTATTTTATTTTCAATTGTTACTTCGATGAATGTTGCATTTGGATTATCTCTTGTCTTTTTATTTTTATTCATCGTTGTTACTTTTTATAAAAACATCTTCATGATAAAATGATGAGTTAATGTTTCATAATATGGTTCTCATTTCTCAAAAATAATCAAAACTATTGTCATCGTAGTAATCATCTAGTTCTTCTGATTCATGTCCATAATATTTTTCCATTCTTTCATTATAATCCAAAATTTGGGTTTTCAATTCTTCTTCATTAGTCGAGTTTAAATTATATTCATCTAGATATTCAGCAATTCTCATTTTTGATATCATAAAAGCTAATAGATTTTTAATTTCTTTTGGAAATGCTGGTATGAAAACAACTTGTAGTGAATTAACTTTTTCGTATTCCCATATGTTCTCCCATGTGAGTTTGGTTGTAGCTAATTTAATTCTTTTTTCATAATATTCAAATAGTACTATAAAAACCAAATATGAATTATCGGTCTCAAAGTCTAATTTCGATTCAAAATTTTCTTTTGTGTATAGTTGGATTTGTTGCCATATTTTATTTTGAAAACTTATTCTAGGTTTTTATTATAATAATTAAATTCTTCTTTATCGTTACCTTCTATTTTATTTGTTATAGCTACATATAACTGTTCTAATTCTTATTTATTGTAATGGGTTGGATAATATATTCTAGTTGATAAACACATGTTTCAGTGTTAATAATTCAAAATTCTTGACTCAATTTTTCACTCATCTTGTTTAGGGAACTTGTTTTAGAGTAGATCTAAGGCATTTTTCACAAATTATATTTGTACCATGAAGTACTTGTAACCTTTTCATAAGACGTATTCTTTCAAAGATGTCTATTTCATTTTTTTAATTCTATTTCAATTTACTGGATACGCATTCTAAATTGTTTGACAACTTCATCTTGCTCATTAATCTTTTTTCGAAGTTTTTGTTGATACAAACTCATTTTTAACAAATGACTAATTTTGAACTGACTTTTTGTATTACCTTCATATTTTCTTTTAAACTATTTTTTAATGTTTTAAAATACTAATTTATATTAATATTTTGAAATCCAATATATATTAGCTTTTCATTTCTTTTTATTTCATTCTTAACATTTTTTATTTCTCGTAACATAGTCTTTCTTTGAGAAAATAAAAAAAATTTTAAATTATTATGATATTGATTATAATTATTGTTTAATTGTATTATTGTGTCATTCATATTCTTAAACTTAATTATCGTAACATTTCTTTCATTTCTTTTATATCTTTTTGATTATTGGAAGTTTCTTCATTTGTTACTGAAATCTGTTATTCAATTTGTGGTATCCATGCCGATGATATATCAGATGTTGATTTTCTACTTCTTTCAATATATTTGTGTTTTATAAAATATATTTGGTGTTTCAAAGCTAAGTAGTGGTTCAAAAAGTTTATCAATATGAATTTTATCATTTGTTTTAAAAGTGATACTATGATGTGAGTTAGTGAGTGCATAGTTTATTTGGTTTGTTATTGTAAAAGGATGATTTTCTTTGTACATAAATGCTCTTCTTAATAATTCATATCTAATAGTAATACGTTTATTTATATCTTTATCTTTTAAACTTAATCTCATTTGTATGTTGACATCAAATTTTATTTTACCTTGAGCTAAATTTAGCAAAGAGATGGCTAAATTTGGCGAAAAATAAATAAAATTGATCAACTATACTAAATGAATGCGTTAAAAGATAAAGATATAAATAAAGGTATTACTATTGGTATGAATTATTAAGCGTTATGTACAAAGATATCACCTTTACGTGACATACCAAATAAACATTGGACTCACTAACTCACATCATAGTATCACTTTTAAAACAAACCATTGAATTCATGTTGATGAACTTTTGAACCACTACTTGGCCTTGAAACACCAAATATATTTTAAAACACAAATATGTTAAAGTGGAAAATCAACATCTGATATCATCGTGTGGATACCTGGAATTGAATAACCAATTCGATGACAAATGGAGAATCTTCAATAATCAAAAATATAAAAGAAATGAAAAAAATGCGATCGATGGTTAAGAATATGGTGACACAAAACTGAATTAAACAATGATTATAATCAATATCATAAAATTTTAAAAATAATTTATATTCACAAAGAAAGACTGTGTTGCGAAATAAAAATGTTAAGAATGAAATAAAAAGAAATGAAAAGGTAATATATTGGATTCAAATATTAATACAAATTGGTGATTTAAAACATTAAAAATGGTTTAAAAGAAAATATGAAGGTAATAAAAGTCGATCAAATGGCCATTTGTTAAAAATGAGTTTGTATCAACAAAACTGAAGAAAAGATTAATGCATGAATGAAGTTATCAAACAACAGAATACATGTCCGGGAGCTGAAATAGAATTAAATAAAATGAAATGGACGTCTTTGAAAGAATATGTATGAAAAGGTTACAAGTACTTCATAGTACAAAAATAATTTGTGAAAAATGCCTTAGAGTTACTCTAAAACAAGTTCACTAAACAAGATGAGTGAAAAATTGAGTCAAGAATTATGAATTAATAACACTAAAACATGTGTTTATCAACTAGAATACATTAATCCAAATCATTACAATAAAGAAGAATTAGAACACTTATATGTAGCTATAACAAATAAAATAGAAAGTAACGATAAAGAAGGATTGCTTATTATAATTGTGAAGTTAGAATGGGTTTTCAAAATAAAATGACAACAAATCAACTATACAAAAAGAAAATTTTGAATCAAATTAGGTTTGAGACCGATAATTCATGTTTGGTTTTAAAGTACTATCTGAATATTATGAAAAAGAACTAAATTAGCTGCAACCAAACTCATGGGAGAATATATGGGAATCTGGTGTTAATTAACTACAAGTTGTTTTCATACCACCATTTCAAAGAAATTAAAATCCATTAGCTTTGATATCAAAATGAGAATTGTTGAATATCTGGATGAATATAATTTAAACTAGACTAATGAAGAAGAATTGAAAAAACAATTTTTGGATTATAATGAAAGAATGGAAAAATATTATGGACATGAATCAGAAGAACTAGACGATTACTAAGATGACAATAGTTTTGATTATTTTGGAGAACCATATTATGAAACAGATTAACTCATCATTTTATCATGAAGATGTTTTTATAAAAAGTAACAACGATGAATAAAAGTAAAAAAGAGAAGAGATAATCCAAATGCAACATTCATCGAAGTAACAATCGAAAATAAAATAAATATTTACATATGTAGATAATAGAGACACGATATGTTTTGGAAAACAAAAAATATTAAAAATTTGGGGAAAATTAATAAAACCAACAATAATAGTCGTAGCAGATAAATCAGTACATAAAACATGATATGTAGGAGAATGGTTCCTATATATATTAACAAAAGAGAATTGATTACACCAAGCATCTACATGCATGATTCAGGTATAGATTTAATAATTGAAAACAATTTCTTAAAATTATACCAACCATTAACACAAACTGACAAATCTGTCATCATAAAAGATATTTAACCAGGAGAATTGGTATCAACACCAATTGTTACACAAACAGAATATGTACGAATGTTAGCACGAAATATAAAATTTCAAGTAGAAATATTATTAATAATGAAAAAAGAACATATAGAAAAAGCATTAAAAGAAGTATGTAGTGAAAATCCACTAGATAATATAAATACTAACGGTCGATTAGTCTCAATAAAATTAAGGATCCACTGGCGAAATAAACATGCCCAATAGAATACCTTATAGTGTTAAAGATGTTAAAAATTTAAAGAAGAATGTCAACAATTACTGAACAAAGGAATAATAAGAGAAAGTTCAAGCCCTCATTCGGCACCAACATTTCGTCGGGCTGTAACAACGAAATTAAAAGAGAAAAAAGACGATGGTCATTAACTATAAAAAATGAATGAAGCAACCATAGGAGATTTATATAAGTTACCAAGAAAGGATTATATTTTAGAGAAATTAAAACAAAATACACATTTTAGGTTATTTGATGCTAAATCAAGATATTGGCAACTAAGACTTGACGAATCAATAAAAACATTAACGGCATTTTCATGTCCTCCACATAAACATGTGAGTGGAATGTACTGCTTTTGGTTAAAACAACCACCATCAATTATCAATGTGATGGATAATAATCTACAAGGTTTAGAATTTTTTTAGCATATCGATGATATCGTTGTTTTACAAAGGAGACGAACAAGAACACATAAAAACGACATGAGCAGTTTTAAGAAGAATTAAAGAAAAGGGTGATTTGTATCAAAAGTTCTAAACTTCTTCAAATGATAGAATATTGGGATTAAAATTGCAAAATATGAATTATTTCTTTAACAAATAATACACAAGAAAATTAAAACTTTTCGGGATAAATTGAAGATCGAAAAAATTCAAAGATTTTAGAGTGTTTGAATTATCTGACCGAACAAGGATTTTGAAAAATTTAGCAA
This sequence comes from Chrysanthemum lavandulifolium, assembly GCA_022545495.1. Classification (NCBI taxonomy): domain Eukaryota; kingdom Viridiplantae; phylum Streptophyta; class Magnoliopsida; order Asterales; family Asteraceae; genus Chrysanthemum; species Chrysanthemum lavandulifolium. Next base: position 109,996,067 of record CM040243.1, on the reverse strand, counting down.
AAAAAGAAAAGCTTTAACAAGGAAAATTTCGAAAAATTCATTGAGGAATGGACGGCATTCGATACCCAACTTGTACAACGTGGCGTGGCAACCTGTACAATGTTTACGGTGTATAACCATAAGCAAAGATTTTTGATAATTGAAACAGATGCATCCAATAGCATTTAGGCAGGATGTATGAAGGCTACTCATAATGGAAAAGAAATATTAGGATTAGATATTGACGGAATTCCAATCCCTCAATCTAATCTATCTAAATCAGCATTATGTATTTATGGAAGTCAAATTCCTCAATCAAATTCAACATTATCTAAATCAGCATTATGTATTGATGGAAGCTTCAAGAAGACTTTTGTAGATATGTAACAAGTTTCAAGATTCGAAATATGTAACAAGTTTCTAAATTCAACATTCCTCAATCAAGATTCGAAATATGTAACAAGTTTTTGGAGATATAAGCTTCAAGAAGACTTTTGTAGAGGTCGACTCATCCGTTGGCAACTACAACTAAACCAGTTTCACCCATACATAAAATACATCAAAAGCAAGAACAACACCTTTGCAGACACTCTCACCAGAGAATGGAAAGAATAATAAAACAAGCTCAATATCAACTTCAGCAAAAAAGAGAGCAACACATCTCTTTAGAAAAACAACTAGCCATCCATCATCAGAAAAGAAGAAGATGAAATATCCAGTACAATACAATATTTGACCCGAACATCAATTTCAGAATCAACCAGAACACCAACACCGTCAAAGCCATCGACACCCAAAAAGCCAATAACATCAACCTCAAACACCCAAGCATCATGTTCACCTTCACCTGAAAAAAAATGAATTTACAAAAATGGAAGAAGACGTCGAAGAAATAGAACAAAATTCAAGCATTGGTAAAAAAATGGTAAGTTATTTTTAATGGACCATTCAAAGGCATCTATTCCGATTGGGCACTCGCAAGTCCTCACATAATGGGACAAAGTGTCACCCACAAAAGTTACACATCAAAAGAAGTAGCAGAACAAGCACTCAAGGAATCTTACAAGACAGTTACAACAGAAGAAGTTCAAAAATCAAAGAGATTCATCTCTCTCAATCAGAGACTACAAGAACAAGTATCCAAAATAAAGCCAGTCGATTTGATAAAAAGCATCCCGACCACAAGAGAAAAAGAAGAAATGAAGAAGCCATCCGTTGAAAAATTCCAAGGAATTTGGTATAGTATCATACACTACGATGAAGTACAAGCTACCAAGTCTTTCTATCCAAGAGATCGAAAGATAGGACCAAAAGCAGTATTCCTACCAGGAGCATCACCAATGGACATTCATGAATATTTCGTTCATAGATTATTGGACACAATATACACTGATGGAGAAAGCATCAGAGAGATCCAAGAATTTTCAGTACGAGTATAGAACATCATCAGGACATACAATGATTTTTTCGCAAAAATCGACCATTGTATTTTAGCATTCATTCAAGTTATCCAATCTTTCACGGAGATCACAAGCTTCTAGTACCATCGATCACTCTAGCAGAATTAGAAGTCAGTAGCGGCAAATACCCATCAAAAGATGAGATACAACCAGCAACTCCATCTATCCAACACTTTGTAGAAGCACTTGCATAAGTCTTTTTTACATTGTTAAGACTCGGAACAGGATGAAGACAAAAAGCAGACATTAAAATTAATTATTTTGTAAACGATATGTTGATTTATTCAAACGTTTCAGGAAGAATCAGCGAAGAACAACAAAAAGTTCTAGCAGAATTCGAAGAACCATTTGAGAATTTTTCTGGACCACTTTCAGCACTTCCAGAAGATTTCAAGATTGCACTATACCAATGACTATCCAACTTACCGAGACATGTTTGGGAATACTATTCAGAAACACAAATGCAGGAATAAAGACAGAAGTCCACGAACTATTGAAGACACAAGAATAAAGACAAAAGACCAAGAATCTTGGATCACGCGAGATAATGCACCAGCTGTTAAATTATTACTTCTACTTTTTTAGGGTGGTGTGATGTAGGTTTGTCATTTAGTAATAATGTAAGAAAAATAATGTAAGGCCTATCGGCCATACAGTAGTCGGTAGGTGTAAATTATTAGTGTACAATAATGTAGGGGAACTATTCAACCTACTTTAATCTCTGTGTAAATAGAGGCCTTGCCTCAGTAATGAAAGTGTACGAACTTTGAATTGAAACATATGTGTTTAATTGTGAGATTTGATATCTCTCTCTATCTGTTGATACGTTGTTCATTTCTGAATGGCAGATCGTTATCTATCCTTATCATCATTCAGAGTAATACACATTCACTATCAAAGCATCATCCATCATTAACTTTATCATCAATCATTACCTTTATCAACGGATCATTCACAATTAAATTCACAATTCAATTTCACCGATGCATAATTACAAAAGAATAAAGGCAATGGTCCTACGCATTATTCTTACAATTTCAATTCAATTCGTTTAATGATCATGCAGGTATTATTTCTGTAGGTTTGCCCTTTAGTAATAATGTAAGGCCTGTCGGCCATCCAGTAGTCGGTAGGTGTAAATTATTAGTATACAATAATGTATGGCAACTACTCCACCTACTTTAATCTCTATATAAATAGAGGCGTTACCACAGTAATTAAAGTGTGTGAACTTTGAATTTAAACCTCTGTGTTTAATTGTATGATTTGATATCTCTCTATCTGTTGAAACCTTGTTCGTTTCTGAATAGCAGATCGCTATCTATCCTTATCATCATTCAGAGCAATACACATTCACTATCAAAGCATCATCCATCATTAACTTCATCATCAATCATTAACTTTATCAACGGATCATTCACAATTCAATTTCATCGACGCATTATAACAAAAGAATAAAGGCAATGGACCTACGCATTATTCTTACAATTTCAATTCAATTCGTTTAATGATCATGCAGGTATTATTTCCGCGTACAATCTTGGTATCAAAACTAAAAGAATTACAAGATGTCAACAAAAAGAGTCACAGTAAAGAAGAAAGATCGATGCTAACGATCAAGAATATAAAAGAATTACAAGCAGTCATCAAGAAGAATTAATTTGCTAGGACGCAGGTATAATTTAATGACTTTAATAAATTAAAGAAAATATTTCTATTGTTCATTAAATATGTCAAATTTACCAACAATTAGTAAAGAAGCTATTTCTATTATTCATGAAAACGAAGATGAATTAGAATTTATGTTAGATACTATTGTTAATAGAACAACTATTAGATGATCAAATTTTACACTATCAGAAAAACATAATTTTGATTATACAAGATCACTTAGAGAATTATTTTCACGTAAAATATAATATATTTTGTAAAAATTATTTGAGAAGAACCAATTCCTATTGAACAAACAAAAGGCGATATTATTATTCCTATAATTAATAAACAACAAATAAACAATCGAATAAAACAAATGAATGAAAAAGATACAAGCAAAATAGCATATATTCATATATCAACCATAAAAGTAATATTAAAAAAAACACATCTATTGAACTAGAATTAAGAGACGATAGAATAATCAATAAAGAAGAAAGTATTATTGCTAGAGGTAAAGGAAACTTAGCCGAAGGTAAAATAAAATTTGATGTCAACATACAAATGGGATTAAGTACAAAAGATAAAGATATAAATAAAAGTATTACTATTAGATATGAATTATTAAGAAGAGTATTTATGTACAAAGGAAATCACCCTTTTACAGTAACATACCAAATAAACTATGCACTCACTAACTCACATCATAGTATCACTTTTAAAACAAATGATAGAATTCATATTGATAAACTATTTGAAGCACTACTTAGCCTTGAAACACCAAATATATTTTCAAAACACAAATATATTGAAAGAAGTAGAAAATCAACATCTGATATATCATCAGTATGGATACCACAAATTGAAAAACCAATTTCAGTAACAAATGGAGAATCTTCCAATAATCAAAAGATATAAAAGAAATAAAAGAAATATTATGATCATTAAGTTTGAGAATATGAGTGACACAAAGCTATATATAAAAATGATTAGAAAAACAAAGTAAGAACAATCAAATACATAATGGATTCAGGATTACAAAAAAGATTATTACAAAAAATGTTGAGAGATTTAGAAGACGATATAAGAGAAATATCACTTACAATAGATCATTTACTAGCTAGAATAAGATTAAAAAATCCTTACGAAAATCGAAAAGTAATGACTAAAAATTAGCATATGAAAGAAAATATTAGAATATATAACAAAACTATTACTAAATGAAAAAAGAAATCCGGTAGTTTGTTAAAAGAAAATAAATCATATTTCTGAAAATCTTTCCGATCAAAAAATAAATATTGAAAATAATAAAAATATTACATCTTTCGAACCATTTATACCATATAATCAAACCCTATTTAAAATACCTCAGAATTTACTAAAACGAACATCATTTAATATTAATATAATAAATTAGGATGAAAAAAATCAAACTATTAGAGAAAAAATAGATACACTAATTTCAACACTTAATAATATAATTGAAACATTAAGCTTTTTAATACTTAGACAACTACCAAAATTATCTAAATAACACAAGAAAAGTTAAATGACATACAAATATTATTGAATAAAAAGATAGAGGGATTTGAAAATTTGGAACAAAGTCAAATATATATTGAACAATTATCAAATATAATCGATACTCAAGAACAAGATAAGGATATTACTATTACTAAAATAAAAGAAACATTATTGAAAAAGTCAATGCTTAAAATCGTCCCACCATTACGAATAACATAATGGAAGATCTTGAAGAAACAATCGAAACTCGCACTAAATTAATGTCATCATTAGATATACCATCTGAAACAAACGAAGAGGATGCATATCTAGTACAAGATTATAGTTCAGATGAAAATCCATACGAAAATCCATATAAATACCCAGGAGAAAGTTCTTATACAAACTATAATTTTGCACAAAAATGAAAAAAATCCTATATAGACGAATATTTACAAAGACAGTTTGATTATAAACCCCCAACACTTACAGAAATATATTTATACAAACAATGAATGATTAAAAACAAGAAAGGCAAATGGGAACGTATACCAAATCAATATATACAAAAAAATACCAATAACTAGAATGAATGAGGAAGTTCTAAATATCGATTGTGAAACAGAAATAGATGATAAATTCAATATTGGAGTAATAGATTAAGTGCTCAAATACAATTAACTGAAGAATTACGAGCATTACAACCAAGAGATTTACTCAATTTCATAATACACAAAACATCAGGAAATGTTTATAGATTTTTAGAATCTATAGATAAACTAGAATTATCAAGAATAGCAACAACTGACGCCATGATAACCTTTAAAAATATCGTAGAATGTATAGTAAAAGAATTCACCGGAAGAATTCCAGGAAAAGAAGCATCAAGTGAAACCTTTAGAGAACACGCATATTGGAGATTAATTAATCTTAAAATATGTAACATGTGTTATCTAGATTCTTTCATATGTGAATTTTCGGATCAATATTATAAACTAGATACTACAGGGCAAAGATCAGCATTAGAAATGTTTTTCTACAAACTGCCCGAATTTATAGCAACAGAATTAAAAAATTCGTATGAAACAATATTACAAGACAATAGCAGAATAATAGAAGACACTTTAGGAGCCTGAATTACTACGGTTGGGAAAAAATGTTTACAAGAAACAGCTAAAAAAGAGGCACATGTTGAACTTTAATGTGAAAGACAATTCGACAAAGTAGGCAACTATGGATGCTCCCAAAAAAACATATAATAACGAAAGAAAATATGGAAAAGAAAAACATATAATCCGAAGTATAAATTTTTATAAAAAGAATTCAAAACAAAACTATTTTAGAAATCGAAAACAACATCGTCAAAAATACAAAAAGCAAGATAATTCCAAATATTGTCCATCTAAAAAGAAAGATAGTATATGTTGGCTATGTCATGAAGAAGGTCATTATGCAAATAAATGTCCTAAAAAAAGAGAAAAATAGCATATAATCTAGGATATGAGCCCCTTGAAGATTCAGATATCGACTCATATATTGAAATATATGCATATACAGATACTAGTGATTATTCTAGTGGTATGTCTTCTGATTAATCAAGCACCATCAATTTATCAACGCTTTATGGATAATAATATACAAGATTTAGAAAAAACTTTGTTTAGCCTATATTGACGATATAATTGTTTTTACAAAAAGAGATGAACATGAACACATAAAAGCAATATCAACAGTTTTAAAAAGAATTAAAGAAAAAGGTTTGATTTTATCACGAGGAAAATAAAAAAAAATCGTCGAGCTTGACAACATTGTCGTTATGTATATCAACTATTTTTTTTTCATTGTAACATAAACCTTTGAATTTTTGTCATTATATGTAAGTTAGGTGAATTTGTGTTGTGTATGTACCCGGTCGGGCTTAGCGTTACATCGTTAGTCCTTTTATATTAACGATCGTTAGTAAATAACTTAAAATTTCGTTCTCTTACGTTTTATTCGTTTTCATCATTATTATCGTTTTGTCCGTTTTTATACTTTTTCGTCCGTTTTTATACTTTTCGGCCGTTGCTTTTCCCGTTTTTACGTTTTCATTTTCTTACATTCGCGTCCGTTTTCTTACGTTTTATCGCTTTTATCGTTTTCATTCGCTTTTATCGTTTTAATCTGTTTTATAATTTTCATCCGTTTTAAATCCGTTTTCATCTGTTTTATCGTTTTCAATCGTTTTCATCCGTTTATATTTTTCGTCCGTTTTATCGTTTTCGTCGGTTTTAAGTGTCTTCGTCGATTTTCTAACGTTTTAAATACATTTTTATATGTTTTAAATCATTTTATACGTTTTCGTCTTTTTAAGTTTTCATCTTTTTCTTACACCTTCATCCATTTTATCGTTTTGTCCGTATTCTTAAGTTTTATACATTTTCGTCCGAAAAGTAAGAAAATGAGCGAAAAGTAAGAAACCAGCGGCGTATAAAAAGATGAAAATGTTAAGAAAAGCAGAAAACTTTAAAAAAAAGACGAAAACTTTAAAAAGCGAAAATGTATAAAACAGTTAACGTAAGAAAACGGTTGGCGTATAATCTGAATGAAAGCGTAAAAAGCGGACAAAAGCATAAAAGCGGATGAAAGCGTGAAAAAACGAGGCGGCGTATAACAACGGACTAAAGCGTAAGTAAACAAGCGAAAATGTAAAAGCGGATGAAAGCATTGGACCAAAATGTATAAAGCGGACGAAAAAGTATAAAAGCGGACGGCGTATAATAACGGACTAAAGCGTAAGAAAGCGTGCGGCGTAAGTAAACAAGCGAAATGTAAAAAGCGGATGAAAGCATTGGACCAAAATGTATAAAGCGGACGAAAAAGTATAAAAGCGGCGGCGTATAATAACGGATGAAAGCGAATAAAAGCGTGAAGAGCGAAATTTTAAGTTATTACTAACGACCGTTGGTAAATAAGGACTAACGATGTAACGCTAAGCTCGATTGGGTACATACAATAACACAAATTCACCTAACGGCTACATACAATGACAAAATTCAAAAGGTTTGTGTTAAATTAAAAAAAATAGTTGACTACACACAATGACAACAAGTGTCAAGTTCGATGCATTTTTTTATCATTTTTCCTTATCACAAAAGAAGTCTAAACAACTTAAAAATGAAGTAGAATATTTAGGATTAAAAATTGCAAAAAATGGAATTATTTCTTTAACAAATAATACACAAGAAAAATTAAAACTTTTTCTAGATAAATTAGAAGATCGAAAACAAATTCAAAGATTTTTAGGATGTTTGAATTATATAGCCGAACAAGGATTTTGGAAAAATTTAGCAAAAGAAAGAAAATCTTTACAAAAGAAAATTTCTGAAAAAATTCGTTGGGAATGGACACCATCCGATACCCAACTTGTACAACGTATTAAAACAACTGTACAATGTTTACCTGAATTATGTAACCCGAAAGCAAAAGATTTTTTGATAATTGAAACAGATGCATCCGATAGCACTTAGGCAGGATGTATGAAGGCTATTCAGAATGGAAAAGAATTATTAGGATTAGATATTGACAGAATTCCAATCCCTCAGTCTAATCTATCTAAATCAGCATTATGTATTGATGGAAGTCAAATTTCTCATAAAAATTCAGCATTATCTAAATCAACATTCAGTATTGATGGAAAGCAATTTCCTTAATCTGATCCAGTATTATTTAACTCAGTATTACAAACATCAGAACTAGCTTTTTTAAGCAATGAGCAGACATCTGTTTTGAAAACAGAAAAATACGAAGCTAAATTATGTAAGTATATCTCTGGAACTTTTTCAGAGACCAAGCAGAAATATAGCACTCATGAAAAAGAGACACTCGCATGTTTAAAAACACTCAAAAAATAAAAGATCGATCTGTTGCAAACAAGATTTGAGTTACGAACAGATTCGAAATATGGAACAGGTTTTTGGAGATATAGGCTTCAAGTAGACTATTGTAGAGGTCTACTCATCCGTTGGAAACTACAACTACACCAGTTTCACCCATACATCAAATACATCTAAAGCAACAACAACACCTTTGCAGATACTCTCACCAGAGAATGGAAGGAATAATAAAACAAGTTCAACATCAACTCCAGCAAAAAAAAAAAGCAACGCATCTCTTTAGAAAAACAACTAGCCATCATCAGAAAAGAAGAAGATGAAATATCTAGTACAATATAATATTTGACCCGAAAATCAAGTTCAGGATAAATTTCATAATCAACTAGAACACCAACACCGTCAAAACCATCAAAACACAAAAAGCCAATACCATCAACCTCAAAAACCCAAGCATCATATTCACCTTCACCTGAAAAAAAAATTACAAAAATGGAAGAAGACGTCGAAGAAATAGTACAAAATTCAAGCATTGGTAAACAAAAATTGTACGTTATTTTTAATGGACCATTCAAAGGCATCTATTCCGATTGGGCACTCGCAAGTCCTCACATAATGGGACAAAGCGTCACCCACAAAATTTACACATCAAAAGAAGTAGCAGAACAAGCAATCAAGGAGTCATACAATACAATTACAACAGAAGAAGTTCAAAAATCAAAGAGATTCATTTCTCTCAATCAGAGACTACAAGAACAAATATCCAATATGAAACCAATCAATTTGATAAAAAGCATCCCGACCACAAGGGAAAAAGAAGAAATGAAGAAGCTATCCGTTGAAAAATTCCAAGGACTTTGGTATAGTATCATACACTACGATGAAGTACAAGCTACCAAGTCTTTCTATCCAAGAGATCGAAAGATAGGACCAAAAGCAGTATTCCTACCAGGAGCATCACCAATGGACATTCATGAATATTTCGTTCATGGATTATTGGACACAGTATACACTGACGGAGAAAGCATCAGAGAATTCCAAGAATTTCCAGTACGAGTATAGAACATCTTCAGGGCATACAATGATTTTTTCGCAAAATCGACCATTGTATTTAGCATTCATTCAAGTTATCCAATCTTTGATAGAGATCATAAGCTTCTAGTACCATCGATCACTCTAGCAAAATAATGAGTCAGTAGCGGCAAATACCAATCAAAAGATGAGATACAACCAACAACTCCATCTACCCAACACTTTGTAGAAGCACTTGCAGGAGTCTTTTTTTCATCGTTAAGACTTGGAACAGGACGAAGACAAAAAGCAGACACTAAAATTAACTATTTTGGAAACGATATGTTGATTTATTCAAACTTTTCAGGAAGAATCAGCGAAGAACAACAAAAAGTTCTAGCAGAATTCGAAGAACCATTTGAGAATTTTTCTGGACCACTTTCAGCACTTCCAGAAGATTTCAAGATTGCACTCTGCCAACGACTATCCAACTTACCGAGACATGTTTGTGAATACTGTTCAGAAACACAAATGCAGGAATGAAAACAGAAGTCCAGGATTTATTAAAGACACAAAAAGACACAAGAATAAAGACAAAAGACCAAGAATCTTTGATCACGCGTGATAATGCACGAGCTATTAAATTATTACTTCTACTTTTTAGGGTGGTGTGATGTAGGTTTGTCCTTTAGTAATAATGTAAGAAAAATAATGTAAGTCCTGTCGGCCATCCAGTAGTCGGTAGGTGTAAATTATTAGTGTAAAATAATGTAGGGGAACTATTCCACCAACTTTAATCTCTGTATAAATAGAAGTCTTGCCTCAGTAATGAAAGTGTGCGAACTTTGAATTTAAACCTCTGTGTTTAATTGTGAGATTTGATATCTCTCTTTATCTGTTGAAACGTTGTTCGTTTCTGAATAGCAGATCGCTATCTATCCTTATCATCATTCAGAGCAATACACATTCACTATCAAAGCATCATCCATCATAAACTTTATCATCAATCGTTACCTTTATCAACGGATCATTCACAATTCAATTTCATCAGCGCATAATTTCAAAATAAGGGCAATGGACCTACGCATTATTCTTACAATTTCAATTCAATTCGTTTAATGATCATGCAGGTATTATTTCCGCGTATAATCTTGGCCTTGCCTCAGTAATGAAAGTGTGAGAACTTTGAATTTAAACATCTGTGTTTAACTGTGAGATTTGATATCTCTCTCTATCTGTTGAAACATTGTTTGTTTCTGAAAGATACAAAGCATTCTTTCTATCTCATACTTTATAGTACAACACAGTTTATTATCACGGTTACATTTCGTGTTTTCTGTCGGTTTAAGATTTTGACTTATTAAACTTTATATTTTATGTTCCGTATTTTCAGGTTTATAGCTTTTTTATATAAGCAAAAAAAATTGGGGGGGTGGATAACTTTCCTTATTTTCGTTCATGAAATTACCTTTGAAACGAAGGGTTGCGATGGCCTCATCTTGTTCTGCATAACTGAATCTGCTAGTGCAGCATCCCGTTGTAGCATTGCCAAATCACGCTCGGCAAATGCCCTTTTTCTCTCGTCTAATGCTAAGTTTCTTTCTCGTATGGCAGCATCCCTCCCGGCCATGATGGCCATGAACGTTTTTATACTTAAGTGATTGTGATCCTTTACCAAAAAAAAAAGAAATGTTAGTTTAAGTGTATTGCACCAGGATAGACTTTATTCATATTTCAGTAGAAAAGGCTTTATAAAGTAATGTTGCGCTAAAGCATAGGATCTTACCATTCCTCCAGAAAAGGCAAAGCTAAATTAAAGTAGCATGCTCGATATGGCTGTTCCTGCATAAATGATAACCTTGTTTAGTATAATAAGAATCAGTAACAGCAACATTGTGTCAAATTGTCAACACATTACCACTATTTACATCATATGGTTAAATATCAATCTCACATGACTTAAGATATCTCTTAAGAGAAATGATACATGGACCTAAACTTAGAACTAAAACCACTTGGCATCATCCTGATGGGTTGTAAAATAAGTGGGTCCTTATCTGCAGTCATCAAGATGCTGACACATGATTTTAGGTCTAAGTTTAAGTCTAAGTTTAGATCCATGTATCATTTTTATCTCTTAAACATTAAAGCACTCCATCAAACTACACCGACTAGCATTGACCTCTATCTCCTCATCCCAAAAATTAGTATCCCTTTTTCAATTTCAACATCAATTTGGAAAAGATAATTGATCAATGAACACATAAAATCGATGGTGTTTCCATCTTCTAAAAATATTTCACTATTGATACGGAGAATTGATTTTACTCAAAAGAATGATGTCATTCATACAGACAACTATAGCAACTTTTAATTAGAGGATTAGGTGTGGTGAAGAGGCATTCTCTATTCATCACCGTCACGTCACTGCCACATCATTATAACAAACCTCCACAACTAACTCCCCTCATTCATAACAAACCTCAACCTCTTCATTTGTGGCCCACAGGTACAACTTTTTTTTTAACACAATAATAAGAAAAATACAACACATACTAATAAACACGATATGTAAAAAAAAACGACACGGGAAAAAAAATACAACATATACTAATAATAACAAACCTAGTCATCTCTTCCGGCATATTTCTTCATTATTCGTTCTTGCCTCTTTCAGATGATCTCTGCTTTTGACGGGTCAGGATTCAAATTGGGATATAGCATGAGAAACTTCATCTCCTTCATCTCCTTCATCTCTAACGCAGCAATTTCCTTCTCCCGCCTCGCCTCGTAACAAGCCATTTGAGCGTCGGAATTTTGAGCATATTTTTCGGATATATGTCCCGAAAAAGTACTCGATTGACTCCCACCGAGCTCATAGCGCTCGGCGTTGAAGTCGACTTTTGTTTCTTTGCGGCTCGACTCTTTCGCCGCCATCTCTTTCGGGGCGAGGTCGTTTGTCCGGGCGAATATATCCTCGAGACATGTAATGTCAATCGGCTCTTCGGCATCACACTTCGGGTAATTGTTCAAAATATCCCAACATTGAACATACCCGAACTCCTTCCCAGCATAACATTGCTCAAAGCTCAGTTTCGCATTCTCGACATGATCGTGGTCTTTTCACCACTTCGACATTGTAGATGTTTGTAAATAGCGTTGAATTTTTGGCAATCACCGTTAATCCTCGACCATTTACCCATGATCATATTTTTGGTACGCTGGTCATCGGTGGTCTGATTATTGAACATGTCCATAATGTCGTTCCAAAAGAAATCTTCGGAACGGTCATTTCCCATATCTCGATCTTGCGAAATTTCTATCCAACATTGCGCAAGCAACTTTTCTTCAGCCTTGCTCAACTTCCTCCTGTCTCCCTGGCCTATGACTTCCACATCTTCGTCAACGTCTGCGTCCAAATCCACAGCTTATTTTGATTGTTTTGCCTTTGTCTTTTTCCTGGTATCTTTGGCGGTTCACGTGATTTTGGTACTTTGAATTGTGGCGGGCGGTTGTGAAGCTGAATCTGGGAGGTTGTGACGGGTTAAAAGCGTGGTGATAGAAATCAAGGGGGGTAACTTGCGAATCCTTGTTGAAACATATTGTTGGTTAAGAAAAATTTCTTGTGGAGACGGGTTGGAATTTTGCGAGGAGGGGTGAGCAGGTTTGAAGAACCCCGTATTATGGTGGGTTTGAATTTAGTAGGTTTGTGAAATACCCTCCGTCATTCGGGTTTTGAGACATTGTGGGATTTTTTTTTTAACTTAAGATATAGAAAGTTGATGAAGATGGAGGAGATGAAGATGATAAAAATGATGGTTATGGTATGTTATTTATAGGGGTAGTATAAGTTTTAAAAAAAAGAAGTAAAAGATTCGTTTAACAACGGATATATTTTTTTGAAAATCAAATATATCCGTATGGTTTTGTGGGTGTGTCAGATTTTGCAGCTCGTTGTGGTGACGAAGAAGGGATCGACGACGAGCGACGGCGAAGTCAGCCGGTGTGGCGGCGAGCCTCGGCGAAGCTCCACGTCAAACGGCGAATGAAGATGGCGAGCCCACACCTAATACTCTTATATTTTCTTCTAGTTTTAGTTTCTTGGGAATAACGAGACACAATGAGTGAACGCCTTGATATATGTTACAAAATGTCATATGAAACCAACGGGATGATGAATAAATAACTCCCTTTATGACAAACCAATATAGTTAGGGAACTAGACTCTTAAAAGCGTTCCAGAGTTTTATAGTTGCAACACATTTCACTACTTTGGGGATTAATTATGGAAGGGGAAAAACAAGAAATTGGAGTCCAACAACCTCAAACTGGTTCACGCTCTGTTTTCAAGTCTAAAATTTAAAAAATGAAAGGGGATGAGATGGGAAGGACAAAGTAGGGGAGGACATAGTGAAGAACGTGGTTGTTTATTTTTGTGTTCTTGAGTTTTTTTTTTTTAAAATAGCGAATAAAGAAAAAGAAGCTACACAAATTACCAATATACTCTCGTATTACCAATATGCTATTTCACAAAGATAAGAAGCTAATACAAATGAAAAACGTGGTATTTGAATCTATACTTATACCCTTATGCTGATATACTTAGATAGAGGCCTTTAAAATGTCACATAAAACTTTCTTAACATAAGAGATATATGCCATTAAAGCTAAAAAAACATGGTCAATTCAAATACCACTAACATTTTTCAATCATACACAAAAACGTGAAAAGCAAAGTATAACTTGTTCTCAAAGTTACTATGCTGGTTCAGGGGTTCTAAATTGATATTCATAATCATACTTGAAACAATAATTTCAATCTGCAACATCACATAATTACATGTGAAAGCTATATTTCGAAAGAAACTACTTACTAAGTCTCGAAATATATAGATCGTGCATGAAGATTGAGGATAATATTGTAATTTTACAAAGGCCTATAATGTTTAATACCCGTTTCCCTTCCCAATCCGCCCAAAATTGGACGGAACAAAATAACACTCAAAAGCCCATCCCTTCCCTCCCTCTCACCTTCCTGTCCCCTACCTTTTCATCTTAAAAAAACTCAAGAACGTCCCTTTTTTTTATTTCCCTTCCCCTCCCCTTCCATTACTTTTAAAAAAAACTCGAAAACAGAGTGTTAGTAACTCCAGGTTTTACATATTGATACTTACTTGGTGAGAACAGGTGTCTAATAACTGAAGTTAAAAAAGCGAGCAATTTGATACTTAGTAACTCCAGGTTTTACATATTCTGTGTAGGATATAGGATTTCACAAACACATTAAACCATAATCATATGAGGCGTTAACAAGGTTTAGAGAGAGAAAGGGAAGAGAGTTGGGAACTATGTGAAACAAAGAAAAATGGTATTGAAGCTCCAACCCTCTACCTTGGGAGGTAGAGGTATTTAAAGTGTCTTACAAATAAACGCCACCTACGGTCATGGATCGTGCATACAATGGGTAAAGACCCGTCCGTCCTCCACGGTGTTACATAACAAACCGCTTACTAACATATCTTGACTACGACTACGAGCTTTCTATCGAATGCATATACTTGAGGTGACCGACTCTTTAACGATCGAATTTTCTAATTCCTAACAATCTCCCCTAAGGAGGTCACCTCAATTTACAATGAATACAAACAGATATTACATTAGATTGTTCTAGGATTCTTGATTAAGTTCTTTGCTCAAGAGCTCGTAGTCTTTGATTCTTCATGTTCCGCATGTTTGGATAATTTCAAGTGGAGGTCTTTAACCGATCCACGTGATGATGAGTTTTGAGCCAAGATTGAGATCATCAACTAACATAAATCTCGACTCATCCATTGTGGTGTTGGTATTATATGATGTTGTGACATTTAGACCGACATGCTCACATTACGGATCATGATATATTCTCATCGAGTAGCGGAAGCTTTTATCGATTCATGATATTTGCAACAACATAGCGAAGCATGGAGTGAAAGTATTAGAGTCGTTGAAGAACTTATCATGATTTCTTAAGAGATGAATGTGTAGTGTGAGCATGTGGCTATGGATTGACCGCTTCATTCGATCACCGCAAACTTCAGCGCACTGCATACAACGATTAGCAATAAAGTGCACGAAAGTGTCTTTGATCACTTTCGTTGAATTGAGGTACACGCCCACGGTTCCCGTTGATCGATTACAAGCTTTTGTGATCGGTATAATTCAAGAATTTCCTTGACAGGGTTTCGCAATGCTCTAGTCGTTCTCAAACCGAAACGTCTCAAAGAAGACAACACGGAGTGAGTGAACCAATAATTGAGATTCACCGATTGATGAAAAGAGATTTGAAAAACAATCATGTGCCGCTCGATAGAAATTGTTTTTGCCATACAACGAAGGTTTTAATGAAAATCAATTATCAATCATTAACACCTTTTATTTTGAAATATTAGTACACAATCAATGTGCTAAAGGAAAGAGTTTTAAGCACAACGACCGGTTTTCAAAGGTATCCATCAATCCATAACTCGAACCGAGATTGATTCAAAAGATTGAATCGCCCATTGTTTCGTTCGGTTGTCACATGGTTGATCTATTGGATAGATCTCACATGCCACCCACCGTGAGCTTGTTTGATGTTGGCTCCGAAGGCTTTCCATCTTCATTGTGAATATGTTTGCATATCACTCGGATGTTCCGCAATACCACAAGGATAATCGTGGGACTCATAAGATATAATCTCTCTTCCACATTTTGTGAAACAGAGACTTCATTGACAGTGTTCTAAAGAGATTTATTTGACGATCTCGTGGCTCTAGACTCAATAGTGCATATTTTGGTTCCTATGCCGGAGACTAGGGAGAGGGTCTCCTTCTTCAATATCAACAATCTCTAAGAGAAAGTCGATAGATAGTGTCGGTTCCCTGTGAGAATAAAACAAGCCCTTTTAAGAGGAACTTAAGTGGTTTGGGAAGTTGAAGTGCGATGCGTCCTTTGGATCCATGATGTCTTGTCTTCAATACCGATGTTACCTTGGTAACCACCAAGAGTATATGAATTGAACCGGTTTACGCCCTAAGGTTGAATAAATGGAGGCTATTTCTTTTCACCCTTTTCACATTTAATTCTTTGTCATTCTTCAACCCCTTCATTGCTTACCGAGACTTCATAACTAGAACCTTGTTGGGTTTATTCCAAGACTAGCTCGGTCTCATCCGCACTCTTCCCATATCTCACTTTTCTCCTTTTTCATCATACCTAAGGACTTCTACACTAACTAGTGGATTGTCCCCGGGTAGATCCCTCCGGTTCTGGCGGATCATGGGAGCAAATATCTAACCTTATCATCCTTATATCACCATACATAAAGTAAATTTGGTCGGTCTATTTGGTATTGATCATCTGCCGTTGGAACCAATTGAAAACCATTTGAAAAATCAATCCAGATACTTGTGATATATCATCAAAGCATTTTGTACCTGAATTGTTTTTGATAATTTTAGAAAAAGAACTCCCCCTCAACATGTGCCTCATGTATTTGAAATCGTTTTAGCACACGGAGGCAAGAGGAAGAATTAATTTCTTTGATTACCTGATTAACTCAAGTAGATAAAGCATATTGGGGAAGGATGAGGTTTTCAAAAGTTTGCTCCCCCTCAATATGTGCCTCGAGGTTTGAAAGAGTTTTGCACATACTTGGAGGAACACGCACTTAGAGACAGATCAATCACGTTTCAATTCTTTTGTGGTTTAAAAAGATGCTCCCCCTCAACATGTCCATGGAAAATTTGAAATCGTTTGGCACATGATGGGAGGAAAGCTTGCAAAACACTTGTGAAACCATTTATCGAATCATCAGTTTAAATCCAATTTAAATCACAAATTCTCTCCCGATCACAATTTTCAAATCATTTGAGATTTGTGATCCCTGTAGATTTAAATTGATTTTGAAAGCTTTTGAGGAGAATTGTGACTTGATTATGAAAACATTTTAACTGATAAGGATCGGATTATGAGACATTAAACTCCATTGATTAAACATGCATGATTATCTTTTGAAAACATAACATTAGCAAAGGTTTTGAATCAATTGTATAAAACATTGTTCTTTTTGATTTTCCAAGAATAAACCTTGCTCATTTACGTGCCAATTGTTTGAAAAAATAACCTTTCAAAATAACCTTTTTTAATTCGATTGAAATCATTCTCCCCCTCAATCACTGACACAAGTTGTTGATTGAGAGATAGATATTTTGACAGATGAAAAGCACAGATGATTTACAAGAATAATAGAGTACAAGGTATTTTCAAAGCAATTTAGTTTTCATTAGATGCAAATATTTTTCAGAAGAATCATTAGACAGAAAAATATTTGGAAAGAGAAACATTTGTCTTTTGATGACAAACATTTGTTTTAAGAATCGAGCATGAGATTGAAAAATAAGATGAGGCATGGCTCGTTCTTTACTTTTTAAAACGGGTTCTTGCACGAAATGACAAGAAACCACCATTTTCTCCGCCTCATTTTTTTTTTTTTTTTTTTTTAAGAAAACAAACTTATGTACATTCGAAGAACATCTAAAGACCCGTGACATTCTTTAAATGTCAACACAAAGTCCGTAGATGATATCAAATTAAGAAAAACATGAAAAAAATAATATTTTTGAAATTTTTCAAGATTTTCTAATTTTTTATGGGTTTTTGAGAATTTGATATTTTTATATTTTCTTTTGTGGATTTTGAAATTTTGTATTTTGCTTTTTGAATAAATATATACAAGAGATAGATGAATAAAGACCTTTACTCCTCGTCTTCCTCTTGAAGATGCTTGAGTGTTTCCGGTTGTAGACTCTTTAGACCAAGACATGGAAGGATAAACTCAAAACGTTCTCTAGGAAGAGCTTTGGTGAAGATGTCAACTAATTGGTATTCAGTCCTCACAAAATAGAGTTCCACCACACCTTTTTCCACTTGTTCCCGAATGAAATGATGTCGAATGTCTATGTGCTTGGCTCTTGAATGTTGAACGTTGTTGCAAGAGAGAGCAATGGCACTTTTATTATCACAAGTCTGAGGGATTTTGTTGAATTCAAAGCCATAGTCGATAATTGGGATCTCATCCATAGGATTTGAGTACGACAAGATGACATGGCTATGTATTCAACCTCTGTAGAGGAAATAGAAGTACTCATTTGTTTCTTTGAAGACCACTCACAAGCTTATCACCCAAAAGCGAGCACCTCCGGATGTACTTGACGAGTATCTTGACATCCCGCATGATCCGCATCCGCATATCTTTGTTAGTGACATACCGGTGTCCTTCGGTACCAAAGTCCTAATGTTGATAGTTCCTTGGAGATACCGAAGACCCGTTCAACCGCTTCAAGGTGCTTTTGGTAGGCTTAGCACGGTATCTAGCACACATGCATATAGCGAATGAAATATCGGTCTCATGGCGGTGAGGTACATCAGGGATCCAATCATACTTCGATATTTTGTTTGATCTACCATGATCCCTGAGTGATCCTCATCCAGTTTGGTACGTTCCACCATGGGAGTGTCAACGGTGTCACAAGTGTCAAATCCAAATTTCTTTAAAATTTCATTTGCATATTTAGATTGATTAATGAAAATGCCTCCGGGACTTTGTGAAATTTGTAATCCCAAGAAAAATGACATTTGTCCCATCATTGACATTTGAAATTTGGAGCCCATCTCCTTAGAAAAATGGTCACATTCATTGGGGTCAGTCGAGGCAAAGATAATATCATCAACATAGATTTGAACGTGAATTAAATGTTTGCACGACTTTACGGTGAACAATGTCGGATCAACCGCTCCTTTGCTAAATCCAAGAGATAGAAGAAAGTTTGATAGTGTATCATACCATGCTCTTGGAGCTTGCTTCAAGCCGTAAAGAGCCTTCTTCAAGCGATAGACATGAGTAGGATGCTCGATTCACAAAACCTTCCGGTTGGGCGACGATATCGACTTCTTTAAGATCTCCGTTAAGAAAAGCCGCCTTTACATCCATCGATAGACAATCATATTCTTACTTGCAAGATTAGCCGTGAAGATTTTGATTGCCTCGATGCGCCAATCGGAGCAAATGATTCTTCAAAGTCAATACCTTCCTCTTGACGGTATCCTTTTGCAACCAATCTAGCCTTGTTCTTTAATACATCGCCATGCTCATCAAGCTTTACTTTGAAGATCCACTTTAGAGCAATGATCATGGCACAATCAGGAGCAGATACTAATTCCCATACATCTAGTTGATCAAACTCATGAATTTCTTCTTGCATGGCATTGAACCAGCTGTCTTCATTCATTGCAGTTTTAACGTCTTTTGGTTCGACCTTGGATAGTACAGAGTTGAAGAAGCACCATAAGGCATCGGTTGCAAGTTGTTTCCGTGTGGATACTGGACGAGAGAGGTTTCCAATGATGTTGTCCAATGGATGATCATGTGTCCATTTTCTAAGATGTTCATGTGGTTGTTGTTGAGGAACTGAAGTAGCAGAGTCTATATCTCCTGATGACGATGGTTCTGATGATGATTCAGGAGCAAATATATTTTCAAAGGGTTCATCTTCTGGAGGAGCAAAAGGGTTTTCATCATCGTAATAGCAACAACATTTCCATTGTGTACACTTGATGATTGATGATTTGTTGATGAGACAGAATGATCGCCAGCAGCGCTTCTTGACTTAATGACATTGAAACTAATGGGTTAGCTTCATTGACAGGATAGAGGCACCTCTGATGGAACCGACATATCATTAGTACTTGACTCATAGTGTTCATCAAACATTGGATCAAATAATTTCTTCAAATCATCTTCTGAAGGAGGTACATAAGGAGTTGCTGGTGAGGAGTCGTAAACAAGAGTAGAATTGATGGGACTACTTGATGATGCGGGTCCAGAACTGGGTTGTCCTGGAGCCATTGGACCGGTCAGCTCATCAAACGTAACTTGAATTGTTTCCATGATATTTCGGGTTCTTTTGTTGTAGATTTGGTATCCTTTTCTGTTTGGCGCATATCCTACAAAAAATCCAATGTCCGCTTTAGCTTTAAGTTTGCCTAAGTCTTGGCCCTCATTAGTTGGATAACACAATGCACCAAACACACGAAGGAATGAGAGATTAGGTTTTCTATTGTGGACAAGTTCATATGGAGTTTTCCATGAGCAAGTGAATTAGGGATCGATTTTGAGTGTAGCATGCGTGGCAATGGCTTCACCAGAGAAACATTGGAACCTTTGAGTAAATCAACATTGTTCTTGCGGCTTCCATAAGAGTTCGATTTAGTCTTTCAACTACACCGCTCGCTGAGGAGTTCGTGGAACACTTCTTTGATGACCGATTCCAACACTTTCATAAAACTCACTAAGTTGTTTATTAACAAACTCGGTTCCATTGTCTGCTCGGATGATTCGACGCTTTTGTTAAGTCGAACTCGCAACTGTTTGATAAGTTTGATGATGATATCTGGAGTTTCATCCTTTGTCCTTAAGAACTTAACCTGTGTGAATCGAGAGTAATCATCAACCATAACTAACACATATTTCTTCCCAAAGATATTTTGCACTCTCATGGGTCCACATAAATCCATGTGAATTGTATGAAGAACTTCAGAATCGAGTTTGTAGGTTTGGGTTTGTGGGCATACTTCTTGCTTTTTCCCAATTGGCATGTCGACCAAAGATGATCCTTTTCATACTTTAGTCTAGGTAAACCTACAACTAAGTCCTTTCTAGAAAGATTGTTTATGGTACCAAAGTTCAAGTGAATGAGACGACGGTGCCATAGCCATGACTTAGTTTTGGAAGCCTTTGACGACAAGCGATGGGTGAAGATTTCATCATATCTTCGATAGAGATGGTGTATAGGTTTGAACCACGAGTTCCTCTCGAGAAGTTCCACACCATAAAGTTCTCTAACAAAGCAAGTATGTTTCAAAGGCCACTTCTAACCGAGTCACAAAATTGTCCGACGTAAAATAGATTATGTCCAAGACCTTCAACATAATATACCCGAAATCACATTGTCTCCAACCACGTAATCTCCATAACCCATAATAGCACCAAAATGATCGCTTCCGAATCTCACAGCTTCGATGAATTTACTCACGAAGTTCATGAGCCGTGACCGTCTCCAATCATATGCTTGGAACAACTGAGTCCACGTACCATACGTAACGATTTGAATGATCTGCGCTTGAACATGACAAGAATGGATAATCGGATAATTGGGATCCCCATGCAAGAATGGGTTCCATTTGGTTAGTAATAGTGATTGGAACACCCACATCGAAGTAGAAGCAATGGAATTATCGAAATAAATGCGATGCTAGTGTCCGTGTTTGACCTATTCAAAGTGTGTTCACTTCTTAAGGAATAGTTCTACCGGTGGCATCCATTTTCTAGTGGGCATTGACTTAGCAATTTTAGGGCACAACTCATTAATCTTACGGCCAAGAGGTATCCATTGATAACCTATATTGCTAAATTCTCTTCCTGGGTTTCACTATTTTCTAACTTTCTTTCGCCTTTGCCTTTTAGCCTTCTTAGTTTGATGTTTAACATTAACAGCTTTAATCGGGCATTTGACAAAGATTAGACAAATCATTCATACCACATTCAAGATTAGTAATAGAAACCATGCAATCATTATTACATGTTTTGCCAAAAGTAGCAATATTCGCATTAATTACAGTACGCTTAGAGCTAACACTAGAATCAACACGATTCGTCTTATTCAAATTCTCCCTAAGGTGATCTTCTACTCTCTTCCACTGAGCATTCCTAGCATGCAAGGTCCTATCATTCTTTGTGTTGCCTTGAGACTTTGACCCGCTTGCTTTGGTGTAACTTCTTACTCCTGTAGAGGGAATTGGAACATTAGTTGGTTTTGCTACCTTTTGCATTCCTGAACTAGACGTGCAGGGATCTGAACTACTTGAAGGCACATGTAAAACCTGAAAATCTAAAACATAAATAAAGACTAAAATACCCTTGAAATCAAAATTTATAAAATACGTAAAAGACATTTATAATCATTAAACGAAATTAAAACCTAAATTACAAATAATTAAAACTTAACTAATATGTGTATGTGATCGACATTTGTACGACGAAGATTTAAACGTCTCGCTAAAGTGTTGGGCCGATTAGTTGGGCCTTGTCATTCGTTAATTGGTGAACCATGTTGGGCCGTGTTTGTTTGTTCGTTTAGATCAATGGAGCCGAGAGCCAAGAGAGCCCATAAGGGGCGTTTGTTTTGTGTCGTTTGGGTCAAGATGCCGAAGCCCACACCACTCAAAGCCCTAAACCGAAAATGTTACCAACTATAAATACAATACATTTACACAAAATTGAAACCCTAGTTTTGTTTGCCTCTCTCTTTTCTTTTTCTTCCATTCGGCCGAGTAACAAACACCCTTGGTGTCGCGAGTTCTTGTTCAACGAGCTAAGGTATAACGTGTTTCCTCGTCTTATTTTGATAACACCTAACATATAATATGTTATAACTTGTTTGTTTAGTCGAATTGTGTTTTTCCTTTTGTGGCCGAACCGTATGAAACCAACAAGAACAAACCATAATGACTTGAACCTTATAATTATTAAAGAGCATGTTATTTGATACGTATTATTTGAATCGGATCATAGTTAAGTAGAGCCATATAAACCGAACCACATATATATATAGCCGAACCATGTGAGGGTTTTGAACGTGTGTTCTATAAGTAAAGGTCATGTAAAACCTAAACCCTAGTTTGAAGTGTGAACCTAACCATGCATGCCGAACCCTAAATGGTTTGTGAACCGTGTACCATGCGTGTGTTTTATAAGTCAAGTGAGCTTGTCGATATGTAAACATAGTACGTGGTCATATCTAGTCTAAACTATTGTGCATGTGTGTGTCGATGTGTCTAATCCGGATAATAAGTAACTTTGGTTGTCACAAGAAATCATAAACGTGCATGGGTATAAAAGTTGACGATAACATATATATCGATGAACGTACGTTAAGTCATAAATGAGAAACCCTAGAACATAAATGAGAGTCGATTTGGGTTTGAAGCTAAGGGTATTAATTCGTTATTTCATGTGTGAGTCATGACGTTTAAACTATTTTCACATTTAACCCTAAACTTTAATAAATGATATAATGAACCCTAATCTACGATATTGTTTATAAAACACTTAAATCTCATTTAATTATAAAACTCTAAAGTATTAAGATCACTGAATACACTAAGTATAAACACCAAATATTAAAAGATCATTTCGACAATTATGGAATCATAAATAACATGTACGATCGTTAATGTGTATAGGTTACGTGAAGAAGGAGTAATCCTTTGCTTTCCGTGATTACGCTTTTGCTCATTTGCTTTGGAATAAGGTACAGATGTTCGACCTTTTCAAGAAGGTTCCTTATAACGTTTTCTTTTCGTTAGCTTTTATATTAGGGTTTCCTAAGCCTTTGCTATGAACCCCATTCTGCTTTGTTTGAGTTGTTGCTTATCGAACTCGATTTCGAACTATGAAACATCGATTTCAATTATAAAACATCGATTTTTGAGTTATGAAACATCGATTTTGAACTATATGATATGAAAACTTTGATTTTTAAAATATGATTAATCTTCCGATAAAGTATGATCTGTATCGGTTTGACATTCGATTTGACCTAAGATAGTTTGACACCCGAGCCAAATATTAACTAGTCATGGGGTTCCATGTCCGTGTCGTTGATGCACCTCGACATGACTCTAGGGCGATGAGTGATGTTCGCCACATCCCTTATCATTATCATTATGAGCTCAAGTTATATTATATGACCAATATCTCATGCGTGGGCGTATGGATGCATCCTAGATCATTATCATTATATGTTATATGTTATCGATGATTGATGTTGCGTGCATGCACGTCCTTCATAACTCGTAGGTCTCCCCTACAAATGTTGCCTTGTGTGAATATGAATATGAATATGAATATGAATATTATTATGATCTAATATTTGTTTCTGGGCTCGAGGTAGTTAACTATAAAACTTATTCGATAATTCTGATTTATACTTTGAAAATGATTATGATTTTGCTATCTTTCGTTCATTATATTTTGTATCCTATATCGTTTCGTATTCGCTTTGCTTGTATATCATTCTTTGGCTTTTGAAGCTCGGCGCATTTCTTTTCTTCCATGCGGGTAACTAAGCATTGAGTTGGGTTTTGCTTTGGGATGAGTCTTGAGTGGACTTACCTTAGAGATATTTAGCTTTGATCTTATGATGCCATTTAAGACTTATTATTTCGGATATTTTATTGGAGTTTATTTTTCATTGGGACCTATGTATTGAAGTCATGTTGACTTGAATTATTTCGATATTTATGCTAAGACTTCTTTTGGATATTTATGTTTGCTTTGATATGACACCATTATTTGTGATTCCTTTACCCTTTTCGGGGGCGTTACAATTTATGGTATCGAGCCTAGGTTTTGAGACCCTTAGAGCTTAGGCTATGACACCTTGAGGATTGGGTAGACTTTAGGATTCCCTCTGCGAACTTTCATTTCGTATCTCACCTTTGTTCATTTTGCTAATCGTTTGAATACCGTTCAGATAGTTCAAACTCGTCGTATGATAACTCGGAAGGGGACGATGATGCTCCTAACATGGATCTGCGATTGCTAATGCTCTCAACACTCTTTTCTTTGGTCTTACTACACCGAGATGATGACACGGTGATCAACAACATTCGTGTCGACCGGTGCTTGGGTAGTGGTGGAGGTAATCAACCCACCGGCATTCACACTTGCTCGGCGTTTGATAGCTCAAGCCTCTTTCGTTTAGCACCTTGCTACTCCCACCGAGGCCGAGGACCGGATCACTCATATTGAGAAGCTATTTGAAGTATTAGGTTGTGGAGACGAGTTTAAGACTCGTTTAGCTGCATTTAAGTTGGAAGGTGATGCTTTGAATTGGTGGAAGGCACTCAAACAGGCAAGAGGAGGAGACGCTTTTCTTTGTTACTTGTACGGACCGAGTTTGGACTATCTTCTATAAGCATTACTTCCACGATCTTGAGCGACAAGGTATGAGAGGGATTATCGGGCAATCTACCGGTTTGATCATGAGAACTCCAATGAGTACATGAGTAGGTTTATGAGGTTTGGTAAGTTTTGTGGGAGCGATTCTTTGGAGATGGTAGGCGCCAAGCTAAGCACTTCAAGTGAGGACCAAGAAGTGGGTGTTGGACCGATCGCTTAATATTGAGTATGAGGATGTGTCGGCCCGCAATGACGCACTCGTAACATTGAGATCTTTCATGAGGTTTCGGGTTCCAACAAGCGTAACCGCGATGGTGATCGGATTCAAGGTAGGACTCAAAGTAATGATTATAAGGGAAATTCGCGGGAGTTATGATTCGAGGACAAGTGGATAGGAGTTATGATTAGCGGGTCGATCGGGAAGGAATGTGGACTCTAGGCGCTCAAGCGGAGTCGTCGGATAGCGAGTCTGCTGGTAGGAATGGAAATGATCGCCGAATCAAGGTAACAATAACCAGCGTACAACAAGGATCGATCGGCTCGAGGATCATATCGGTCGTGCTTCGGGATCTTCGGTCAACAAAGGACGGTGAGGTTTTGCCTCCCCACCTATCTGTACTACTTGTGGAAAGGCTCATCCGGACCGTGTTTCAAGGCCATCTGGTGGATGTTTCTCGTGTGGTTCCACTACTCACAAGATCAAGGATTGCCCAAGAAGAACCCGGTGATTCTTGGAAACTACATCAAGCCGCCACCTACTCATGGACGTGTTTATGCTACTACTGGAATCGGTGCGGAGCGCACTTGAGTACCATTACGGGCACTCTTGTCATTGATGATTATTCGTATTCGCTTTATTTGATACCGGTGCACACACTCCATTATATTTATCACATTTGCTAAGAAACTTAATATGAAGCCCAAACCATTAACAAATCACTTATCGATTTCTCGCCTATGAAAACCACATGATCATTGATCATAAATCGTTAAGTGCCCTCTTCGTTTTGATGATCGTATTCGCCTCTGCAAATCTGTATCCTCTCGATATGGTCGACTTTGATATCATTCTAGGCATGGATTGGTTGGCTTATCATAGAGCTTCAATTGACCGCTATGCTAGAACGTGATCTTTGGAGACATAAAACATCCCGAATTTGTTTATTTTGGTTCTCAACCACTTAAATCATTAAGCTCATTTCGCTATGAAGGCACGGACCATGATTGCTCATGGGTGCCAAGGTTTTCTGGCATCCGTTAGGACACATCTTTAGAGTCCTAACATTGAAAATCTTTACGTTGTTTGTGAATTCACCGACGTTTTCCCGATGAACTCCTGGTCTTCCCCGCTAGAAGTTGAGTTTAGCATTGAGTTAATTCTCGGTGTTGAACCGATTTGAAGGCTCCGTGTCGTATGGCACCTATAAAAGTGAAGGAGTTGAAGGAGCAGCTGCAAGAGATGATCTAAAATGGATTTATTCGACCTAGTGTCTCTCCATAGGGTGCACCTGTTTTGTTTGTGAAGAAGAAGGATGGAAGCATGCGTCTATGTATCGACTACCGTGAATTCAACCGTATTACCATTCGAAACCGTTATCCTCTGCCACGTATTGATGATTTGTTTGATCAACTGCAAGGAGCGAAGTTCTTTTCTAAGATTGATCTGAGATCTGGTGATCATCAGCTACGTGTGAGGGAGCAAGATGTTCCTAAGACCGCGTTTCGTACCAGATATGGTCACTACGAATTCCTCGTTATGCCTTTTGGTTTGACAAATGCTTTCTTTGTGTTTATGGACCTAATGAATCGTGTTTTCCATGAGTTCCTCGATAAGTTCGTTATCGCTTTCATCGACGACATTTTGGTTTACTCTAAGTCCGAAGAAGAGCATGAAGAACATCTCCGGATAGTTTTGAGATTCGAGGAAGAAGAAGTTGTAAGCCAAATTTTCGAAGTGCGAGTTTTGGTTAAGACAAGTCGCTTTCCTTGGTCATATTGTATCTGCCGATGGTACCACCATGGATCCGCTCTAAAGTTGAGGCTATCACTAAATGGCCAAGACCTACGACAAAGATCGAGGTTAGGAGTTTTCTAGGACTTGCTAGTTATTACCGACGTTTTGTTGAAGGTTTCTCTCGCTTAGCTCTACCCCTAACCCAACTGATGAGAAAAGGTGAAAAGTTTATATGGACAGATGAACGAGAGAACAGTTTTGAAGAGTTGAAATGGAGATTGGTGTCCGCTCCTATTTTGACTCTTCCATCTGGTTCTGGAGGATTTCAAATTTACAGTGATGCATCTAAGAAAGGATTGGGCTGTGTTTTGATGCAACATGGAAAGGTAATAGCTTATGCTTCAAGGCAGCTAAAACCTTATGAAGAGAATTACCCAACTCCATTATATCTGTCACATTTGCTAAGAAACTTAATATGAAGCCCAAACCATTAACAAATCACTTATCGATTTCTACGCCTATGAAAAACCACATGATCATTGATCATAAATACGTTAAGTGCCCTCTTCGTTTTGATGATCGTATTCGCCTGAAATCAGTATCCTCTCGATATGGTCGACTTTGATATCATTCTAGGCATGGATTGGTTGGCTTATCATAGAGCTTCAATTGATCGCTATGCTAGAACTGTGATCTTTGGAGACATAAAACATCCCGAATTTGTTTATTTTGGTTCTCAACCTCTTAAATCTGTAAGCTCATTTACGCTATGAAGGCACGGACCATGATTGCTCATGGGTGCCAAGGTTTTCGGCATCCGCAAGGACACATCTTTAGAGAGTCCTAACATTGAAAATCTTTCGTTGTTTGTGAATTCACCGGCGTTTTCCCGATGAACTCCCCGGTCTTCCCCAGCTAGAGAAGTTGAGTTTAGCATTGAGTTAATTCTCGGTGATGAACCGATTTGAAGGCTCCGTGTCGTATGGCACCTATAGAACTGAAGGAGTTGAAGGAGCAAATTGCAAGAGATGATAGAAAATGGATTTATTCGACCCAGTGTTTCTCCATGGGTGCACCTATTTTGTTTGTGAAGAAGAAGGATGGAAGCATGCGTCTATGTATCGACTCACCGTGAATTCAACCGTATTACCATTGAAACCGTTATCCTCTCGCCACGTATTGATGATTTGTTTGATCAACGCAGGAGCGAAGTTCTTTCTAAGATTGATCCGAGATCCGGTTATCATCGCCTACGTGTGAGGGAGCAAGATGTTCCTAAGACCGCTTTCGTACGGATATGGTCACTACGAATTCCTCGTTATGCCTTTTGGTTTGACAAATGCGCTTTTCTTGTGTTTATGGACCTAATGAATCGTGTTTTCCATGAGTTCCTCGATAAGTTCGTTATCATTTTCATCGACGACATTTTGGTTTACTCTAAGTCCGAAGAAGAGCATGAAGAACATCTCCTGATAGTTTGGAGATTACGAGGAAGAAGAAGTTGTCGCCAAATTTTGAAGTGCGAGTTTTGGTTAAGACAAGTCGCTTTCCTTGGTCATATTGTATCTGCCGATGGTATCACCATGGATCCGTCTAAATTTGAGGCTATCACTAAATGGCCAAGACCTACGATGGTGATCGAGGTTAGGAGTTTTCTAGGACTTGCTAGTTATTACCGACGTTTTGTTGAAGGTTTCTCTCGCTTAGCTCTACCCCTAACCCAACCGATGAGAAAAGGTGAAAAGTTTATATGGACGGATGAGCGAGAGAGAGTTTTGAAGAGTTGAAACGAGATTGGTGTCCGCTCCTATTTTGACTCTTCCATCCGGTTACGGAGGATTTCAAATTTACTGATGATGCATCTAAGAAAGGATTGGGTTGTGTTTGATGCAACATGGAAAGGTAATAGCTTATGCTTCAAGGCTAAAACCTTATGAAGAGAATTACCCAACTCATGACCTTGAGTTAGGCTGCAGTGGTGTTCGCGTTAAAGATCCGGAGGCATTACTTGTATGGAGAGACGTGTGATATATTCATCGATCATAAGAGTCTCAAGTATATTTTCACCGTAAGGAACTTAACATGAGACAAAGAAGATGGTTAGAACTTCTTAAGGATTATGACACCAACATTCAAGACCATCCGTAAGGCTAATGTAGTTCTTGGCCTTAGCGGAAATCGAGCATTCTTGCAAGTATTGAGATTGAACCTAGGATTATTCGTGACTTAGAGTGTTTGGATGTCGAGTTGTGCGTCGAGGTTTTGATGGATCTTGGGCTAGTATGAAGGTGAGTCGAACCTTATAATCGCAAATTAAAGAAGCTCGAAAGATGATGGCGAGTGTGGCCGTGGCGCAAAATGTTGAAGAAGGTAAGCAGGACGGAGTTTAAGGTTGATGATGACGAAATTGTATGGTATGAAGATAGGCTTTGTGTTCCCATGATCCGGTGCTTGAGAAAGTTATGGTCAAGCTCATAGTTCTCCTTTCACTATCCATCCCGGTTCTACCAAGATGTATAGGGATTTGAAAGAGTACTACGGTGGAATGGCATGAAGCAAGATGTGGCGACGTTTGTGTCGAAATGTATGATTTGTCGTGAGTTAAGATTGAACATCAAAGGGCTAGTGGATTATTACGCCCATTGGATATTCCAACATGGAAGTGGGATAAGATATCTATGGATTTTGTGACTGGATCTGTCTCTTACTCGGAAGAAACATGATGCGATTTGGGTAGTTGTTGATCGACTAACCAAATCGCTCATTTCTTACCAATCGAAAAGGATTATGGTATTGGTAGATTGGCGGAAATTTTTCACAAGAGATCGTTAGACTTCATGGTACTCCGGCATCTATTGTGTCCAATGAGATCCGCATTTTACTTCCGTTTCTAGAAAGGTTTGCAAAAAGCTTGGGGTACTAGACTTAATTTCAATCGGCATTTCATCCTCAAACGGATGGTCGATCGTAGAGGACTATTCGGACCTTAGAGGACATGCTAAGGGCTTGTGCTTTAGAATGGACGGGCAGTGGGATGAATATTTGTGTTTAGTAGAGTTTGCATACAACAACAGTTGGCATGCTAGCATTAAAAAGACCGTTTGAACTTCTTTATGGGAGGAATGTAGAGCACCTACTTGTTGGGATGAAGTAGGTGAACAGCTTAATTGAAGGTCCGGAAATGATTGAGATCACTAATGAGAAAGTAGTTGTTGCTAGAGAAAAGTTGAAGGAGGCTAGGTCTCGTCGAAAAAGTTATGCCGACAAGCATCGTCGTGATTTAGAATTTCGGGTTGGAGATCGTGTATTTTTGAAAGTTTCGCCGTTTAGAGGTGTGAAACGTTTTGGAATCAAGGCAAGCTCACCTCGATTTATCGGTCCGTTTGAAATTCGGAGCGATATGGGAGAAGTTTCGTGTCGATTAGCACTTCCGCCTCGGTTATCGCATGTTCATGACGTTTTCCATGTATCACCCTAAGGGATACAACTATCATCCGTTACACGTTGCTTCTTATCCGTTTGATCAAATTCAGTCCGATATGTCTTTATCTGAAGAACCGGAAGCTATTTTAGAAAGGCAAGATAGAGTCATGAGAAGCAAAGTCATTCCGTTCATTAAGATTCTTTGGAAAAATCACCCGGAACGTGAGGCTACTTGGGAAACCGAGGAGTCGATGCGAGCTAGTTATCCTCATTTCTTTGAATAGTTTGGTATGTTCTCATTTCGTTTTCGTTTCGTTTCATTTAAATTTTCGAGGACGAAAATTCTTCTTTTAGAGGGGAAGAGTTGTAAAACCTGAAAATCTAAAACATAAATAAAGACTAAAATACCCTTGAAATCGAAATTTATAAAATACGTAAAAGACATTTATAATCATTAAACGAAATTAAAACCTAAATTACGAATAATTAAAACTTAACTAATATGTGTACGTGATCGTCATTTGTACGACGAAGATTTAAACGTCTCGCTAAAGTGTTGGGCCGATTAGTTGGGCCTTGTCATTCGTTAATTGGTGAACCATGTTGGGCCGTGTTTGTTTGTTCGTTTAGATCAATGGAGCCGAGAGCCAAGAGAGCCCATAAGGGGCATTTGTTTTGTGTTGTTTGGGTCAAGATGCCGAAGCCCACACCACTCAAAGCCCTAAACCGAAAATGTTACCAACTATAAATACAATACATTTACACAAAATTGAAACCCTAGTTTTGTTTGCCTCTCTCTTTTCTTTTTCTTCCATTCGGCCGAGTAACAAACACCCTTGGTGTCGCGAGTTCTTGTTCAACGAGCTAAGGTATAACGTGTTTCCTCGTCTTATTTTGATAACACCTAACATATAATATGTTGTAACTTGTTTGTTTAGTCGAATTGTGTTTTTCCTTTTGTGGCCGAACCGTATGAAACCAACAAGAACAAACCATAATGACTTGAACCTTATAATTATTAAAGAGCATGTTATTTGATACGTATTATTTGAATCGGATCATAGTTAAGTCGAGCCATATAAACCGAACCACATATATATATAGCCGAACCATGTGAGGGTTTTGAACGTGTGTTCTATAAGTAAAGGTCATGTAAAACCTAAACCCTAGTTTGAAGTGTGAACCTAACCATGCATGCCGAACCCTAAATGGTTTGTGAACCGTGTACCATGCATGTATTTTATAAGTCAAGTGAGCTTGTCGATATGTAAACCTAGTACGTGGTCATATCTAGTCTAAACTATTGTGCATGTGTGTGTCGATGTGTCTAATCCGGATAATAAGTAACTTTGGTTGTCACAAGAAATCATAAACGTGCATGGGTATAAAAGTTGACGTATAACATATATATCAGTAACGTACGGTTAAGTCATAAATGAGAAAACCCTAGAACATAAATGAGAGTCGATTTGGGTTTGAAGCTAAGGGTATTAATTCGTTATTTCATGTGTGAGTCATGACGTTTAAACTATTTTCACATTTAACCCTAAACTTTAATAAATGATATAATGAACCCTAATCTACGATATTGTTTATAAAACACTTAAGTCTCATTTAATTATAAAACTCTAAAGTATTAAGATCACTGAATACACTAAGTATAAACACCAAATATTAAAAGATCATTTCGACAATTATGGAATCATAAATAACATGTACGACCATTAATGTGTATAGGTTACGTGAAGAAGGAGTAATCCTTTGCTTTCCGTATTTGCTTTTGCTCATTTGCTTTGGAATAAGGTACAGATGTTCGACCTTTTCAAGAAAGGTTCCTTATAACGTTTTCTTTTCGTTAGCTTTTATATTAGGGTTTCCTAAGCCTTTGCTATGAACCCCATTCTGTTTGTTTGAGCTGTTGCTTATCTGAACTCTAAATTCTGAACTATGAAACATCTGATTTCTGAATTATAAAACATCTGATTTTTGAGTTATGAAACATCTGATTTTGAACTATATGATATGAAAACTTTGATTTTTATAATATGATTAATCTTCTGATAAAGTATGATCTATGTCAGTTTTGACATTCTGATTTGACCTAAGATAGTTTGACACCCGAGCCAAATATTAACTAGTCATGGGGTTCCATGTCCGTGTCGTTGATGCACCTCGACATGACTCTGTAGGCGAGAGGTGATGTTACGCCACGTCCCTTATATGTTATCTGTTATGAGCTCAAGTTATATTATATGACCAATATCTATCTGTGGGGCGTATGGATGCATCCTAGATCTGTTATCTGTTATATGTTATATGTTATCTGATGATTGATGATGCGTGCATGCACGTCCTTCATAACTCTGGTAGGTCTCCCCTACAAATGTTGCCATGTGTGAATATGAATATGAATATGAATATGAATATGAATATGATTATGATCTGATATTTGTTTCTGGGCTCGAGGTAGTTAACTATAAAACTTATTCGATAATTCTGATTTATACTTTGAAAATGATTATGATTTTGCTATCTTTCGTTCATTATATTTTGTATCCTATATCGTTTCAGATTCGCTTTGCTTGTATATCTCTGCTCACTGGCTTTTGAAGCTCAAATATTCATTTCTTTTCTTCCGCTGCGGTATCTAAGCATTGGAGCTGGGTTTTGCTTTGGGATGAGTCTTGAGTGGACTTACCTTAGAGATATTTAGCTTTGATCTTATGATGCCATTTAAGACTTATTATTTCGGATATTTTATTGAGTTTATTTTTTCCATTGGGACCTATGTATTGAAGTCATGTTGACTTGAATTATTTCGATATTTATGCTAAGACTTCTTTTGGATATTTATGTTTGCTTTGATATGACACCATTATTTGTGATTCCTTTACCCTTGTCGGGTCGGGCGTTCTGACACATTAGAGTTCACTTTCTTAATAGTGGGCATAGAATGGTTTGTATGCTTGGCACTAGGCATAGAACAAGGCATCACGCCTTTTACCTTTCGCACCTAAGGATTTAGGACATGTTGCTATTAAACATTCTAGCGCTCTTGAGATCGTTTGGCTTGAATGCACGCAAACCTAATTTCACCATCAAGAGGCTTATTTATAAAGCCCTCTTCCACAATCTCACAAAGACATTCTAGACTATCCTTAAGGTGAGCACAATAGTTGTGAAACATGGTTCATTATTCCTAAGATGAGGAGGAATGTATTTAACATCGCAGATATTTGCGATCGAGGATGACTTTGATGCATCATTCACATTAAAAACAAGTGGCGCTTCCTTTTCCCGACTCCTCGATTCTCAATTTCTTTTGTAAAGATGTTATTTTTCGTTGTTTTTGTCACGAGTGACTTTCATTGAATCATATAACTCTTTAAAGAGTCGTTTAACTTTTCATTTTCTTCTAGAAAACTCTCGTTTTCCTTTGTAAAGCATTAACTAAGTTTTGAAGATGAAAAGTTTGAGAATCACTGTGAATCTAAAGGAGGAGGCATTTGGGAGCCAGATACATTGTTCTTTTCACCCTTTAATTGAGAGATTTGGGCTTTCAACTTTCGATTGTGTTACAATGAGCTTGAATATGTTCGTCACGTTTATTTATCTCGAAAGCGCATCAAACTCGGAACATCCGAGAATGTCTTGATATTTGAGGTTTTGACATTTTCTTTGAGATGTTGATATTTTAGTTGTAAATCAAAATGTTCAACTTCTAGTTTAGAAAGATGTTTTACCAAATTATCGTGATCATCCCGATCAATTTTCTCATTTAGTTACGAGTTTTTGTTTTCAAGCTCAATGACACGATCATGGAAAACTTTCAATGCAATAGATAATTCATGAAATCGAGAAGCGATAATAGAGTGCTTAGTAACACAGATAAAACACATCTTGAGCAACACAACTCAAAATCAAATTATCATTTAAGATGTGCAAATTCTTCCTTTCAACTTCATTATATTTGAGTTCCTGCTCATAATCATTGACTTCAACTATCATTGCATCAAATTCCTTTTCCATTTCTTTAATATCCGAATTTATCCCTTTTGAAGACTCTCAAATCGACCTTTTAATTGTTTGAAGAAAGGCATGACCTCGGTTAAATAACATTCTTTAGTTTGCTCAAAACCCTTTCCCCTCGCTTATCCACAGAGGTGTGATTCTCTTCTTACGTTTTCTCAAAATCAACAAACAAATGATAAACAACATACGGTGATTAATGTTTTGCTATTAGTGGAAATGGATCTAGGAACTAAATGCATTGGTGTATTAGGAGGATACACAGCTGTTTGAGGCAATTTCCTACTAGGGATTCTTTTCAACAAGATTTTCACTTTTGCATATCCATATCCTTTTTCCAAAACACTTGTTCGGGGGTTAATAGCGTCGAGGCTTAAACCTGCTTAAGGATATCCAATTTTCCTTAGTGTATCATGGGGTTTGATCGTTATGTTATTCTCTTTACACGCAGGATCGTTAAGCTTCCTATCCATTTTCTCCCTAGATGCATCATCTAATTTTCTATCTTCCTCGCACTCAATGCAACTAGGTTTCGCCTAGGTTCAAGAATCTCATTGTCATCATAGATTACATTTTGAGCGCTTTGCTTTCTTACCATACTCGTGGTTGGATTCCTTTATAATGGGGTTACTATGCTTATCGGCGAGAACTCTATGCTTAGTGATCATGTGAGCGATCAATGGTGTTCCTTGTGCGCACAACTTATTTTCAAGCTTGTTTTTCAAAGTTTTAGATTGGAAAATCATTCAAAAGTTTTGATTCCTTAGCATTGAATTCTTGCTTAAGCATTTTAACATTTTCTTGAAGTTCTTGTTTTGCTTAGCGCTTTAGAAAGCTTTTCTTGTAAGTAGCTTAACTCTTGTTTTAATACTTCTTCTCTAAAATTACTTTTTCTAATAATTGTACGCATTTGGTCATCCATTTCACGCTCACGGTGGTTAACTCAAACTTAGCACAATGTTCATAAATAGCAACTTGTTCTTTATAGGCATTTAGTTGAAATAATGAATCATCGTAGGCACATGCAGTGTATTCATCAAAATATAGTCATCATTGAATGGAGAAGACGATCACTTGGTACAGTCTCACTTTCACTTTGTCTCACATATTGATCATATGGGACAACATTGATATTACCCATATTTTCAATATCGACTCAATAGTTTCGATTGATTGTACTTTGTCATGTATCTTTGCTCATCAACATCATCGTATAGTTTTAATACCTCCGAGATGATTGATTTTGGATGGACCGACTTGTCGTGGTGAGGGACCTTTGGAGAGACCATTGGAGAAACGCTAGCCATGAAAATAGTCTGCAAGAGGGTTCATCATCAGCGTCAGTCGTATGCATCACGGTCGGCGACTTGAAAGGCATTCGATGATTATGACCTATCTCCTAATTGGTTGCTCATCCACATCGCAACATATGTTCTTTGCATTGCCCTCAAAGAAGAAACAACATCTCCTCTTCATCCAACACACTCCATTATCCCGAGATTGCACAAGTAACATCTTGTATTTGAAGTACTGCATTTTGAGGGCGTTTGGAGAAGTGCATTTCCTTGCTATGTGTTCATCACCACCACGCTTGTAGCACTTAATTGGCTTAGCTTGACCCCGATTTGGATTCCTTCCACGATTACGATTTGCCACATATCCTCTACCAACTCCACCTCTTCCCTGCTCATACCGCCTTTCTTGAACTGGTTGCACCATAACCTTCCATCTCGGCAAGGTAGCTTGATTGTGTGGATTGGATCTTTGCTCGAGGTTATTGTTGGTGTGTGGGAGAGTTCATGTTTTGACTAACCATGAGAGACAGTTGGTGATGAAGTTTTCCATGAATGTGTTTGGGTCGGGAGGCTTATATCTTTGGATCGGGGATGAGCTTGTAATTACCATTACCCATGGGTATGACTTGAGAAGCTTTGGTGGTAATTCAAACATTGGTGTAGAAAGTTGTTGAATCATTTGGTGAGCTTGTTTCTCCCTGGTTGGTTTTGAGCTGCTCAAGAATCCTTTTTCAAAGATAGCATGCCTCTCATTCGAAGAAGGAATGCATAAAGTTGCTCATAGTTGGTATTCTTCAATCTTTGGTTAGCTTCATTGCAGGTGACAAACTTATGCCATTCGGGATTCATGTTGTTCACAAACTTTGAATTCAAATTAATGTTTGGCATGGTCATTTGATATTCCTCATATCATTCACAATCTTGTGGAATCTCACATAATATTCAAAGACACTCTCATCGTGTTTCATCTTGAAATGCTCAAATTCATCATATGATTGTGATTCTCTGTCTTCCTTAGTTAATTGGAACACGAGAAGCATCTTGACATTATCCCAAACTCCTTGGCTTGATGTTGTGATTGATAAGCTTGTAGATGTCTTTTGGAAGACCACAGTATAATGTTAGAAGCCACGATGTCAAGATCGAATCTCTTTTCTCCTTATCATTGAGCTCATCATACGTCTTTGGTTTGTCTAATCCATAGATCATTGTTCCATCTGCGGTTGTATCAATTAAGTCTCTTGTAGTCTCAATCGATAAGGTCCATCATCAATGGATTTGAGAATGTTGACCCCATTTTCCTTTCCAAGGCAAAGACAATCGATTCGTAGAGCCCAAGAGTCGTAGTCGATTACATCGAAGCATAGGTGATGATGTCTGAACCAGTTGCTTGAACATCCTCAACAATAATGGAGATAATTGTAGGTATGTTGGTAGACATGATTACAATTTCTCGGGATTTTACTATTCTTTGATTCTTTCACGGATTTTACTAAACCAAAAGAACAACCGTAAAGATGTAGTATGAAGAAGTAACAAGTCTCAATAGACAAGTAGCTAAGCAGTCGAACTCGCAGTTATCAACTCGCTAAACGGACAACTCACTTAAAGAAACAAGTCGCTTAAAGAACCAACTTGCTTAATAGCCAAGTCGCATATAGAGACAACTAAGCTTAATAGCCAAGTCGCAAGCAGAGACAACTCGCTTAATAGCCAAGTCGCAAGCGAGACAACTCGCTTAAAGAAACAAGTCGCTTGAGGTAACTCGCTAGCTGTACAACTCGCTTAATAGCCAAGTCGCTTTAGAACTCAAGTTGCTTAAAGAAACAACTCGCTTAGAACCCAAGTCGCACACGGAGTCAACTCGCTAAATAGCCAAGTCGCATATACCAACTCGCTTCCAATAACAAAGCAACTCGCTTCGAAGAAACACAACTCCGAGACTCAACTCGCTTCGTACAACTTTCACAAACAACCACTTTATCAATCAAAAATAACCAAACCACAATGATCTAAGCCTTCCAATTCAAAACCTCAACACATATGATGATCCTAAACACAAAAGTACAAACAAAATTCAAACTTTAACACTAGAATTTGTCCAAATGATTCAAACTCTCCTAAACACTTATAACCCCAAAAACCTTATGAAATCCACCAAAACAAAGAGCATGAAAGATAAGTGATCAAACCATGGCTCTTGATACCAATTGTAGGATATAGGATTTCACAAACACATTAAACCATAATCATATGAGGCGTTAACAAGGTTTAGAGAGAAAGTTCTAGAGAGAAAGGAAGAGAGTTGGGAACTATGTGAAACAAAGAAAATGGTATTGAAAGCTCCAACCCTCTACCTTGGGAGGTAGAGGTATTTATAGTGTCTTACAAATAAACGCCACCTATGGGGCGTGGATCGGGCATCACGGTGGGTAAAGACCCGTCAGTCCTCACGGTGTTACATAACAAGCCGCTTACTAACATATCTTGACTACGACTACGAGCTTTCTATCGAATGCATATACTTGAGGTGACCGACTCTTTAACGACTGAATTTTCTAATTCCTAACATTATGTGATGGGCTAAAGAAAGCAACAATTCCTTTGTAAAGGTTTGTACACTTGTAAGAGTTTATTTTTACATGTAGATAGCAAGCAGATAATGTTCTGTGATAGCCATGAACGTTTTTATACTTTAAGTGATTGTGATCCTTTTCTAAGAATAAAATTGTCAGTTTAAGGGTATTGTACAAGGATAGAGGATGGTGGTGGGAGAGGGTGGTGGTGCCAATGTCGATGGTGGTGGTTGTGTGGTGGTGGTAGAGGGTGGTGGTGCCAATGTCGATGGTGGTAGTTGTGTGGTGGTGGTAGTAGGTGGTGGTGTGATGGTGGTGGGATTACAATATTTTCAGAAAATAAAAGAGAGTAATTGTGAGAAGAAAACGAGGGTAAATTAGTCATTTCATATGGCCACTAATTGGATTTTGTAACGCTAGTTAGCCAAAATCGCGAATTTGCATCAACAATGCAACCTCATGAGCATTCTTCGCAAAAAGTCCAAACGTTAGGTACACAACTCATATAATTTTTTTTCAAGGGCATTTCTACAATTAATTGCAAACGTCAGGGACATAATTTACAGTTTACCCAAAAGAAAAAGAAACGCTAATGTATTGCCGTGTCCACCCACATTCTTTCGCTAAAGGTCAAATAAGTTAAAAGCAATGTTATAAATAACGTGAGACGTAGCGTGACGACATGATTAAGTCTCACATCTTAGAAGCTATGACGAAGGCATAACGTTTTCTAAGACGTGACTTAAGCACACAAAATACGAAAAAAGTTATAGATTTATATATTATATCATATTTTATATATATCGAATTTAAGAAAAATGTTATACAAAATAAATTAAGTAAAGGAACTATCCTTACATAGTGATATTTTTCATTTCTTTAGAAAAATAAAAAATAATAATAATAAAATATTAAAAAAAAATCATCCGAGTTGAATTAAAAAAAGGTGCCAAGCGTCCTTGCATGTAATATTTTCATTTCTTTCAAAAATATTTTTTCATGTGCATTTTCACGCCTTATCTCACGCCACGCCTAGAGCCGACTTCTTGATCTATTACGCGGCGCCTTTTAAAACCATGGTTAAAAGTAAACATCCCCTTAAGAAGTCAAACGTCTAACAGAAACCATCTCTAAAATTCAATGCTTTCAAACCCGCTTCGATCCAGCCGGTTCAACCGGTTGAAATGGGAATCGAAGTGATGACCGGTCCATTGTGAGCCAGGTTTCGGCTGAAACTAAAACCGGATTGAACCGCCGAGTTTTGGTCAACCCGGGTCGAACTGCCGGACAGGAAACTGGCCGGTTCAACCTATATTAAGGGCATGTTTGGTAGAGAGAATTTCATAGATTAGAAATGAAGTGGAGAATTAAATCCAGAGAAATAGAATTGAATGATAAATAAATTAAATTCTACTGTTTGGTAGTACCAGAGAATTGAAATAATTTATAATCACGAAACTTTTTTTCCTTTGAGCACATGATGTTGCACACGTAATTTGTTTACACAAAATTTTATTAACAAAATACATTCTTTAATAAAATTATAATTTGAAGCGATTAAAAAAAAAAAAAAAAAAAAAAAAAAACTCATTTCTCTTAATTCTTCACTAAAATAATGGAAATGAAGGTTAACCAAATTACACTACCATTTCTCTCAACTCTCTATCAATTTCCCTTCAATTGTCCACCTTTTTTATTTCTCCCTACCAAATAAACAATGGAATTTAATCCAATTCCATTTCTCCTATTTCATTTCTCTCTACCAAACACACCCTAAAGGAAAATGAAGAGAACGATCTAACAATATATGATGTAATCAGACATAAATAAACAGATATGAGGGTCTAAAAGCCATTCAAGTTTATCTCAAATAAGCACCTTGAAACATGAAAAACAGCTTAGTTTGCTCCAAAATATGTCTCAGGCTACGCACTCTATGAATCAGACATGACAAACATTAACTCACAACCGTACCTTTACCTAGTTTGTCATCTGTAGCATAGTCTATCAACAAAGAACCTTTATTGCTTCAAGATCCTTTGGAGGAGCTCATGTATGTTTCTACGTGTGTTATTGTTTTGTTTATGATTAAACCGAATGAAAGGGAGGTTAAAAAGTTATGTTTTGATCTTTCCCTTTAATTTTTCGGATATATATAGAAGCTAAGCTTCGATAAAGATTAATGATGTATCAGGTAGGCGAAAGTTTTTGTCTTGTTTCATTTTGTTTTTGTAAAAAGAAGCGACTTCTTATAGATTTATGAGGTTATGAGTTCAAGAACATGAGATCTTTTTAGATCCTTAAATATTTAAAAGTGTGTTGAACAAAACTGAGATATTATTTTATTTTCCTTTTGTTTTGAATCTTGTTCTTGGTTTAGATATAGATAATAGGTGAGTGAATAATGGTGATCCGTGACAAATTGTATTTAGTTTAAGTCATGGGAATATTCGTTTTTTGTCAGGGTATTAGTCACTTGCATAGGAAAGCGTAGTTGTTTGCTGATTTATGGCTCATTAGTTGATCTAATAACGGTTACGTGTTATACATGCAGTGGGTAGGTGAATATCGAAGTGGCTTTAGCTGATGCAAAAAATGGGGGCGTTGAGGATATTGCGATGATATGAGAGTTGGTGAGTAAGATCAACGGGAGATTTGCTCATATTGTCAGGGCTAGTTAATGCAGCACAGATTATAACGATGTTTCAGGCTTGATGGGTGTTTTGGTTTAGTATACGCGAATAATGAGATACTTCGTCAATGAGACAGTGGAGCAAAATGCGTGCGCTGATCGTATAATAGTCAATAAGGTATGCAGTTTATAATTATTGAATTTTAAAATTTTATGCTGATTTAATTGGTATTATAATAACAACAGTTGGGGTATGAGTTATTAAAGCTGACCAAACAACGTAGGACGCAATTTGTAGTTTAAGCATTATTCATTTTAAAAACTTAGAGAATAACATACCAAACTTCAAGAAAGAAATCTAGGAAAATAACTTGTTAAAAATACTACTTGAACACTTGAGTTTAGGTATCAATAAGCTTTCCATTATTATTGCTCTTTATAGTTGCTGCCATAATAGAACTCTATATGTTCATAGCTTACATGATTGTTAGGATATATAACCTGCAACGGTTCCACATCCAGAATTTGGTGGTGCTAACGACAATTCCAAATTGATGTGTTTTTTTTTCCTGTAGGTAGCTTTGAAAAAATGTCATCTTAATTTTTTCGTGTTATTCGTAATTGCTAATTCTGGATCTTCCTTTATCCGTCTTTTTTCTTCCTGCAGTTTTGTAATTATCTCTTGCATATTTTCATTAGTATTTGAATCACCGTCCTTGCCCTATAATGAAAACAAACTTGGATATCACTATATAGAAAACATATGAATGCGTACTATAAAAAGCATAGTTAAATGTTAATGTTTGTGACTTAAAATATGTATATATTAGCAAATAGGGAAAACCATTATTATAATATTGAAATCATTATTTTATCTGGAAATATTGAAGCTTGCAGATCAACTTTCTCCTCTTAAATCAGGTTTGTCATATGAAAATCAGAATCAAAAGTTAGTGTCAATTAATTGCTAACCTGAAAATAGTTAATCAACTTTTCTAAACTAAGAAGTTTTCGATATGGCCAAGATTTAATTCCAACCGATCGATAATGCACTTTAAAAAGAGACGAACCAACATTAAAGCATTTTGCAGCTCGGTGTAAGGGCATATGAAAGTAGTGTGAGACTACATCCCTGCTGAATGACATAGTTTTAGAATGCGGATATCGATTTACGTATGATAATAAAGGAGTTGATATGTCTATATTCTTGAGATAAGTTGGTTTTAAATGTCTCGACAAGCTTTTGAGCCGACTTG
This sequence comes from Chrysanthemum lavandulifolium, assembly GCA_022545495.1. NCBI lineage: Eukaryota > Viridiplantae > Streptophyta > Magnoliopsida > Asterales > Asteraceae > Chrysanthemum > Chrysanthemum lavandulifolium. The sequence continues at coordinate 109,953,385 of CM040243.1, read as the reverse complement.
AAATTAATAAAGGATATGTAACTCCTAATAAACCATAAAATCAATTTATTATATATTTATGTGAACATTTGTGCATACTATTAATATTATCTGCAATAATAGCACTTGATGAGTATGCAGTTAAGTTTTGAGGTTATTTCATAAATCAGAAAACAATGGTATATGAATAAGTATGGGTGGTCACAATTTATTATGTGTCTTTCTACATGAGAATACAGATAATGGACACCTGTTAAGAATTGGAGCAATATTATAAAGTTTATGAGTGTTTGTGGCAAGTAATAAAGTAATAATAAATGTGCTGAACTATGCACAGGTGTTGGCGTTCAAATTTTATTACGTGTATCTGAATATGGAAACACAAATAATGTATATCTAAAATAAAATGTACCACTTTATTATATTTAATATTTGAACATTACGAGAGATATGCTAAGACATGCTCTTGAAAGCTTCTTTGAAAACAATGTTACGCGTGCGATTAGCTTAAGTCTAGGGTCTTTGTCTTCAATCATTAGTATCTTAAGGCCGTCGGGAGTGGTAACTCTAGGCGGTAGCCACATAAAGTTGTCCATGTGTAAACAGGAGTAGGCAAATAGAGGCCAGCGTAAGTAAGTGATTGGCCACGACTTTTGTTGATAGTCATCGCATAACATGCTCTTACTGAGGGGTTGTCGCGTTTTAGGATAAATGGCCATTTGGATTGCGTTGATGTTAGTATAATCCATGTATAATGACATTGTCTCCTATATTTGAACTGTAAGGATCGTTACGTGAATAACAAATTGGCCTAAATCATTATGAGCAATCTTGTTCCATTACAGACCTTTGCTTGGATTGATGTTACGTAATAGCATAATGGGTAGTTCCTTTTTAAGCGAAGTTCATGTGGGGGCATCCGGGAAAATTTAATGAATTTAGAAATTCAATCGGGTACATGTCATGCTGATCTAGATTGTCTGTAGATGCCTTGCAAACTTCATCCGCGCTATTGTATGTAACAGAGTCCCCTTTTAATTGTTTAAACATATAATCATTGATAGTATCAGCATCATCATTCCGAGGAGTTAGGATTTCCCTTTCTTTGAGATACACATCGTCAGTTTGTCTTGTTGTAAAATCAAGGTATGTCTCGGCTACAATTTTCTCGATAGGACAATCCCATGATTGGATTAGGAAACTTTCAGGAATCTCGATCCAAGATGGCTCGTCCTCATCTTCTTTGCATTTCTTTGGCAAATTGCCATCCCCACGCCAATACCCATTTATTGAAATCTGTTTTGAGTATCAAGCGGTCCATTCTCACTATACTCATTGACACGCATACTCCGTGTAAGGGTAAATACCTTGCAATGCTTCCACAACTCGGTGGTTTATACATGATTGAACAATGACCGCTGCTTGCTTTTGGTATAGCTGGCGACACTTGATGAAAGTCGTCTCCTAGCAGACCGTCACGCCCCCAAATATTCGATCTCTCTTGTCAAGGTCATGATATCCTAAGATATCTCTCGGCGTCTTGTCCAGCGCCTCAAAAGCATATTTTGGGTCATTAGAGCTTCATCCCGGATAATTAGTTTCACTTGTTTGCATGAGTTCGACATATGCATGTTTTGTTTTATCTTGCACGTCTTTGTTTTCTAATAATTCAAGTGGTATAACAAAGCGACTATGTGTCGTTCTCCCACTGGTAGCAACAATGAAGCAATCCCTATACAATTTAAGGATACTTATCGGTTGCGTGTTTGTTTAAATGTGCAAGTTAGTTGTTTATTTAAATTTAGTATAAATATATACACGAAGATGCGACGCAAGCACTATTTTACGTTCGATCTCAACCTTGAGATGATAGTCTTGTATAAAATGTCTTTCCGGTTCCTCACAGTGCATACACAAAGTAAAATTTCCTTTGTTACCATTCTGATTCAATAACCTCCTCATAGATTAGGCGATGTTGGGGATTTAACAATGAATGGAGTTGTTGATGTTGAATCTTACTTTCCTTCATATCATAAGCCGGTAGCTTCTCTTATGAGACGATTGTCCATGTTGGTTAGCAACATTGGGGTTGGGTAGTGGTAAATCTTGAAAATCTCCTAAAGATCTTCCACAACTATTTAACAACTCTTGTATTTCAAGCAAACAATAGTTCCGAAGTTGTTCATCTGTCAGTTCCAAGTTAGGGTAATCGAACATTTTCCTTTTCTTGTGTAGGATATCCTCTGCTAAAAATGCCAGTTTTCTTCCCATAATTTTAAAGGCTGCTGACATCACAAAACAATAGAATTGTCACAAACATGTCACGAACTGTGGTCCAAACATCCACACACTTGCTTGAGATATTGCATCGTCCATTACGTGTCATCATTTAAAGGCCATATGCAAAGCAGGCTTCCTTGAGCGTGGAACATAATTTGTAGATTATGATCATGAGTTTCTCAAAGGATCGAGGTCCTCGACAATGTTCAACAACATTCGAAGATAGTATCGTTCTCCAGAGGCCGGATGCGAGTAAACAATCCTCCCAATGCATTTATGCTTCTTTCGTTCTCTCCACATTTTGCCTTTCTCATGCCACACATAATGGGCAGGTATCTCGAAATCGTGTATTTATTCGCTTTTGTATCATGCTCGTTTAGTTCAAACCAATCACTGAACATGGTTATATCCATGCCTTCCTTTGAATTAGTCTTTGGTAAGCTTTGAATCACAGTGTGATTGCATCTTGATTTGGCGGTGATAATTGAGTTTAATTCTTGATGGATCGAGTAATGGATGTCATAGGAAAACAAACGCCATACCGCCTCACATGGAGCTAAAAAGACAATTCAAATAATTCTTTATTTCGTCTACCTCCAAAATCGGACATCTGCTGACCACCATTGTTTTTACATTTTCTTGTATAACAATTGTGGCTCTATCAGACCTTTATTCAAGTACTTGAATAAGTACTAATTGCCTTTGATCATTGCACCATTCTACGTTGATGTGGGCTTGGTATTTGAAGGAGATAACGGTTGTGAGAACCACCTATCTGTTGTCATATTTGAATTTGCCTTTTATATGGTAGCTTTATTATCCCTCGACGATAAATAGCATAACCATCACTATCGACCATTGTTTGAGCAACGAAAAGTTTAGGAAAATGTTTTGAGCATTTACCTCGGATGTACATGGTGCGTGTTTAGCGACTTTACCGCAAGGACCATGTAACATAAATTCGATTACCACTTTATTCCGTCTGGATCATTTTCTCGACATGGTATTTCTGCCGTAATTATATCATTTATCTCGGACGGGGATTTCCATTTAAATCTTTCTTCTAGCCATAGTAGGATGTGAGCATGAGGTAGGCTACGTTTTTGAAATTCTATTACATATACAACTGAAAGAAAATTGAGAAACAAATAAGATAATACATTAATTTGTTATAAAGAGCAGACATATTGCCATTATTAGGTATGGTGCATTACCTCCCGGGACTTGCCAAAAATATGTCGTTTGTAAGATCATTTAACAATTCGATAAGCTTAAGCTTGCAGCGTGGACACTACGGACGGTCATGTGCTTTTGGCGGAATGTGCTTCAACATTTAAGATTTCGAGCCACTTTGTATTAGCGGTGAAAGTGATGAGCAGTGCAGGTTTCCATATGTTCGACATATAGCCATTGCGTCTGGTAGTTTTGCATCATATACCTTGGGCGCCTATAAAACTTTTGGTAGGGCGATTCATTTTCCCAACCACACGCATTTGTATCACCTCTTATTCTGACACTGCGTTGTGATATAAATCCACACGTAACGTATCTTGATTTTCCTATTCCATGTAAGCCTTTGCTCCTCGGCGACCGCATATGCGTCAACCAAAAACTGTTGCAATAATCGGCCACCTCTAAGTAATGTATTGCCTTGGTTGATGTTGTATGATGTATGAGTAGTACTCTTTCATTGTAACAAAAGGCCTTTTGGTTTTGCACACACCTTTGTTGTTGTGATACAGTATCTTTTCATGATACCGTCCTCTCCATATGGAAATAATAATGGATATTGGAGGCCATGTATTCGGATCTGACTCGGATATACGTTTAGCCCTTCCTCCTTGTTTCTTACAACAATATCTCTAGGTAGAATACCATCACCAAAAGCGTAGTAATCGATTGCAATCTCCGGTACAGATGGGGTGTTATATTGCCGAGATGCACCTCGACCACTTAGGAGGCGTGGTTCAAAGTGGATTGAATTATGGGACTCGGACCAATCCTTGCCATTCGAAATGCCTTGGTGATTGGATTTGTTTGATTGAACATCTTCATAAGGCTTGCTACTATATTTGCATCCACGCACTCTCCACTATCTTTGCTTACAAAAGCTCCCATTCGGTTCTTAAGTTCATTTTCGATCAAAAAATATAGTTAGCAAATTTAGGTGAGTGCCTGTTTAGGAAGCGAGAGAACCTATTCGATGATAGTTTTGGCCATTTACTCTAAAGGTATATGGACCCTGCCATGTTAATTGAATGGTCTATTCTTGCTCCAAAAGATGTGTAACAAAACATACCATTATACACCTCGATATGTTCTTTGAAACTTGAGTTTGCGGGAATCTTTGTAGTCCATAAGCTCATTAAGAGGCGAAGGTGTTTCATTATATATCGGAAGAAGCACTTTTCCCTTGGCGACAAGCGAGAGCGTTGGGTTTACAACGGTTTTTATTACGTTAGTTCTTTCTTGGTACCACATAATGACCTTGCAATTTTGACATTCAAATGTTGGCGGGCCAATATCATGGTACACCACAGGAATACCTTGCAAATAAAGGTAAATATCATTGATAAGAACCACATTATAATAAGTTAACTAACAGGATGCAAGACTTATAAAATGTTTAATTACCTACAGATGCATGTGCAGCTCCATGTGGGGGTTTTTTAGCTGCACGATGAGAAAGTGTTCCTATAGGAATAACCATTATGGTAATATTCAATATTATGAAATCGATAAACTCGCAACTTTAGTACTAATTACCTGCCGATCTTCTTTTTTATAAACAAAGGGATTTTTGGAGGTTGAAGCTATTTGGTTCAGTGGCAGGTCTGTCAAAGTGCCTACCGAGTGTGATTCTTATCCTAACAAAGTATGTTGATCATGCAAAAGTAGGTATGCATTATTGCATATTTGTTGTAATTGCATAATGTAAGTAAAGTCTTATAAATGAGACGAACCTGTAAATGGTCCAACATTTTGTGTCATCCGTAAACCACAGAAACTCTGCATCTTTCCACTGCCATTGATTAATGTTCTTGAATGAATAAACAAAGTTTTGTTCAATATGTCTGACAGGGATGGAATTTCAGATTGTTCAGCGTATGACACTGCAATGCAAAGACAAATACAACTTTAATCACATACATAATTATAAACTTGTAAAAGTCAAATGTACCTGTATCCATTTAATGCTTGAAGGACCTGATTAACCTTTGCAACAGATCATATTGCAGATCTGGCAAGATAATGAATTAATAAGTTTAGTATATCACCTATTGGGATTCTACTACTTAACTGATGTAATTAGTGTGGTGTACAATGAAAAGGCAGATACTTATAGTTCATGGTAAGTCTCTATATGTATTATAGATTCTTATTGAGTTTTAATAATGATAATGAGCTTTATGAAATAATTTGGTTAAAAAGCCTAGTATGAGTGCGTTTTAGTCTACTTTCAAAAAACATAACTCAACTTCATTTGGTCATATCTCATTGGTTACTTATACTCACAACTTGATTCAAACTACTATATTTAAATTAAAGTATCGTCTACATGAATTTCAAAAGTGCCAATTTACAAAACTACTCTTAATATGGTGATTTATACGATTTAAATTTGGAAGTCATTTAGTGGTCGATTTTGACAACCAATTGGCGGAAAACATTTTTAAACATGTATCAAAGTGTGGGTGAAATGGCCGTGAGCAGAAAATTTTATAAAGTTGAGTTATATAATGATTACACCATAATACATTATATTTACAAATTATCTGAACACAGAATACTCTTCACTGTTATAATGCAATTATTTTAAGACCATTATATGGTTAAAGGAAATAATTTACATGAAAATTAAACGGATGTATCATAGGACATAAAAACATATAAATAGAAAGAGTTTTGAAAACCCGTATAATTAATAATAAGTGGCGATGAAATATCACATGTAAACATTCACAATTTGTTGTTTGCCAACCCCAATCATAACCTAACACTTGTAATTACTTAAAATACCATAACCACAAAGCTTTACATATCATAATTTAGCATGTAATGTCTAGTTTGTTGGGGATGGTACAAAGATAATTTAAGACAATCTTGTTCAATGTAGTAATTAGCATAAACATCTTCAATATTTTGATCATCCAAGTTATTCTTATAATATGGATTATGCGGGTATGATACTTTTGTAGTATGTGAGTTTGTGGTCGTTTTTGACAACCAATTGCATATTGTTTGTTAAAAATAATAATTAACTCCAAAAAATACGAAATTCAACGGAAACATTTTTAGCCATGTATTAAAGTGTGTGTAAGTATTGTGATACGATTTCCATTTTGAACCCCATGTGTTTACTGTATGAATATGGAATAAGATATTGTTGGACTTTTAAAGCCAATGGTAACAAATGGTATTTGTGGAAAACTAGAAGGGGGGGTTGAATAGTTTTGCCGATTTTACGTTAGTTTCAAAAACTTTTAGATTCGTTGATATGTGAGATCTTGTGGATGTGGAGAAAGTATAGATCTAATGATAAAGTAAGTAAATAAAGTAAAAGCGAAGGAAAGAAAGACACAACCGATGTATAGTGGTTCGGCACAAGGACACCTTCCTTGCCCTACTCCACCCCCGAGTCACCTACTCGAGTTCAAGCACTATGTCAACAAACTCCTTCACTTGGCGGAGAAGCCTTCACAACATTGCTTACACTTTTTCGGTACAAAGCTAGATACCGAGTCCGTAACACGGTGGACCAAACCAACACGACTATTACACAACAAATATGTGAAATATCAAATACAAGATAATTACTCTGAAATCTTGCGGAGAGTCAAATCAATCAAGGACCCCTTGCATGGATGACTTGTAGAATGCTCGTGATCTCGCCTTAGAAGGACCTATATGAGGATCACAATAGAAAGAAGAAGAACAACTCTCTAGATCAGTGATCTATATGTTAGAAGAGAATGAGAGTGTATGAGAGATTTAGTAAGAAGAGGGGTGAGTAAGAATGAAGAAATGGCTCTCTATTTATAGGCAAATTCCTTCACTGTTCCCACGGATCCCTTCCACAAGGGATCCGTCTAGTGTAATCCTAGGGATCCGTGGAACGCTCATCTTTGCCCATAGGTTTTTTGGTTATGGGTCATGGGTTGGTCCATGGGTTATCTTTAGATTCAATGTATCTAAGTATACATTGTATCGAGTCTCTTTGGGTATGGTTTAAGATCCATGGGTTATGTTTTTTACCCATCCTAATAAACTATTACAACAAATGCTTGATTACTACATTTTTGTATTTAAATGGCTATATGTAAATGCTTTACAAAAACTAATATGTATCCTTTATAATTATACTTAAGATAACATTATATTTGTTATCAAAAAAACACAAAGAGATCGCAAAATATTAATAAACGGTTTCTGATTTATTTGTATTAACAATCTCCCCTTTTGTTGATGACAAAATATAATGTTATGATGAGTAAAACTTAAGAATAGATGTAAATTTTGAAAGCCTGAAAGCCCTAAGTTTTACTTCTTCTCCCTTTTTATCGAAACAAAAGTTAACCCTTGGAAGAAATAAACATAAAGGTGGAAAAATAGTCCACGTATCACTAACTCCCCCTTGACGGTAGCTCCCCCTTGTTTGGGGCGTCAAGAGAAGAAAAATGGAATTCCTACACAAGAAAGGTTAGTAACATGCTTAAATAATCTTGTGATTGTCGAGAATCAAGATTGGGAGCCAAGGTATGTAAACAAGGCCTTGTAATAAAACAACAAATTGTAGTGGTATTTATGCCACCTACAAGCATGCAAAAATAAGAACAAGACTTGTTCTTGAAAATGACTCAAATGAGAAATTACAATAAAAATAGTAGTAATGATTTCATCCATGCTTGCATAAGGTTTATGGATGGAGGTTTTGATGAGTGATGGTATTGATGCGATCAAGTATGAGGTTGAGTATGAATCGCATTTCTTCCTAACTTCTATTGCGATTTCCCTAGTGGATTGGCAATGTTCACAATGTAGGTGATGTGGTGATGAGTGTGGAAGTTTTCCGGTTGTTTTGATTTGAGTTATCGGAAGATGTGGTGGAAAAATAGGAAAATATGGATCAACATCCGGAATATTTGTAAGTGGTGGTGGAAAAGAACCTAGATGTTCTTGTAATGTGATGGGAGCTAATGGTGGTGATGTTTAATATTTTGAAAGATATTATTTGGAGATGTGGGTGGTGTTGAAAAACTATTTCTTTTTGTTTAGATTGTTTAGATCTTGTTGGAGTCTTAAGGAGTTCCAAAAGAGTGACTTTGGGTGGTGATGAGGTTGGTGTACTTGTTGGAGATGAGGAGGTGCTATTATGGAAGCATCTTGTGGTGAGTTATTTGTTGAGGATGAACCATTTGAGGTTGTTTTGCTAACCAACAAGATCGGATACTAATCATGCGGATATCCTAGAGTTTGATTGCGGTATTTTGGATGGTGGAAGTACAAAGGTTTGGATATCATGATTGTTTGTACTAGATGATTCTCTAAAGGGTTTTGGATGACATGGTGTATTGTGTATGTGAGGATGAGATGGATTATGCAAGAATTTTGGGAATTCTATATATAGAAAAATAAAGCATTGTAATGAATGCTTGAACCAAAATGTGGATTAAAATCTAATGATTAGATATGAATTCAAGGCATGTGATCATGAGAACACAAGCATTAAAGAGCATACTCCCAAAATGAAACAAATGTGGATTTTCATCCAAATGAAAAGAATAGAAGTTAAAAGCGACTTATGTGTTCACGGATCCTTCCTTGAGGGATCCGTCCGACATAATTTGGGATCGATGGGTCCGTGATTCGAGGCTGACACAAATTTTCTTTTGGAAACATGTTTGCCTATTGTGTGCCTATATGCAAACTATTTGGAGTTGCGGTTTTTAGACCTCTAAAAGAAAAGGAAAATAACTAGAGAAAAATAAATCCTATTGAGATAACCCGAAAACACACATTTGGTACATAAGTACATAATATTGTGTTATCAATGCTCTAATTCATTTTTCTTAAATGAATGTACAGAAAACACATATTAGTTATGTGTTCCCTTTAGCATTCAAAAGACATGAGATGCAATGAAAACGGGTTTTTACTTTGTATTAATAATGAAAAAGTGATTTGTCCTAGACGTGAGAAATTGCTTTAGTGAAATTGATACGGGATGGTATCATTCTTTTTTCGAAAACATTTTGAAAAGAGATTTTCTTTAAAAATGTGTATGTAGTTATATGAAAAAAAAATTAAAATTAAAAGTAGAAGACTTATCTTGGGTTTTGAAAATTCCCATATTGTTTGTGAGTTGTGCGTGAAATAGAAATCCAAGACTCAGAAAGAAGAAGGCTAGTGTTTACATACCTTGTAGAGTCAAATAAGTTCTGACGTTTGTTCCATTAGACCAAGACCAAGGCAAGTAGGTTGAATTGTTCCCGCTTCAATGGTTTGGTGAGGGCGTCGGCTATGTTGTCTTCGGATGCTACCTTCTCAATAGAAATGTTCCCTTTTGAACATTGTCTCTTAAGAAGTGATGTCGAATCTCTATATGCTTTGTGCGAGAATGCAATACAGGATTCTTGCTTAGGTCGATGGCACCTTTGTTGTCACATAGGATGGCTATGTCGCTTAGATGGATGTCGTAGTCGACTAACGCTTGTTTCATCCATAGTGCTTGTTGGCATGCTTTGCGTGAGGCGTGCTCGGCCCGGTTGTTGATATAGCTAGTGCGTTTGTTTCTTAGAAAACCAAGGCGTTAAACAACATCCCATGAAAGTACATACCCCACTTGTACTTTTTCTATCAACGTAATCACTGCATGGTCGAATCTGCATATACAATTGTTTCTACTCCGTGCCCTTAGGATACCATAATCCTAATTGTGTTGTACCATAGTATATCTAAATATCCTTTTACGGCTTCTAGGTGTGATGTTTTAGGGTCTTCTTGAAACCTAGCACATAAGCAAACACTAAACATGATATTGACCTACTTGTCGTGAGGTAGAAGACTACCTATCATGCCACGATATTTAGTATTATCTACGGATTCTCCGTCTTCATCTTTTGTGAGTTTAGTGTCGGATGACATTGGAGTCCTAATAGGTTTTGACTCTTCTAGACCGAATTTCTTTAACATCTCCTTGATGTATTTAGATTGATTGAAGAAGATACCATCTTCTACTTGTTTTATTGTAGACCAAGAAAAAACTAAGTTCTCCCATCATACTCATCTCGAACTCGTCATGCATGATTTTAGAAATCATCACACATGTCTTGACAAGTGGATCCGAATATAATATCATCTACATATATTTGTACTATGATTATATGTGACTCTCTTTTCTTAGTAAAAGTGTGTTGTCAACTAACCCCATGGTGTAGTTGTGTTTAACTAGAAATGACTTGAGTCTATCATACCAAGCTTTTGGAGCTTGTTTAAGACCGTAAAGGGCTTTCTTTAATTTATAGACATATTTGGGTTTTCAAAATCAATGAAGCCGGAGGTTGAGCTACATACTTCTTCATTTATGACACCATTTAGAAAAGCGCTTTTGACATCCATTTGATAAAGCTTTAGATCATTAGCACAAGCATCGCAAGAAGTATTCTTATAGACTCTAATCTAGCCACGGGCGTAAGTCTCATCAAAGTCTATTCCTTCTTGTTGGTTATACCCTTGAGCAACGAGTCTAGCCTTGTTCCTAGACACGACTCCGTTTGCATCTAATTTGTTTTTATAAACCCATTTGGTTCCTATTATGGTTTGATTACTAGGTGGAGGGACAAGTGTCCAAACATCATTAGAAACAAATTGATTTAGTTCTTCTTGCATAGCCATTACCCAACTCTCATCTTTTATGGCTTCTTGTGTATTCTTAGGTTCTAAGGTTGAAACAAAACAAAACAAGTTACTTTGGTTTTGAACTTGAGACCTTAATGTTCGTTCGTTTAGTTTTCCTATGACTTTATCTACGGGGTGATCTTTGGATTCTTTAATGTTTATTATTTCATCACTTAGAGGTTCTTCTTCTTCACTAATCTTTTTCTTTATTACTATAGCTTCACTTTCTATAATCTCGTCATCTATAAGAGGTGGAGAGGGTTTGGGTGGACTTTCATCAAATTTTATATTTAATGACTCTTCACCTTCATTGTTTCTTTGTTTAATATGGCGTAAGCTTTGCTATTTGGCGAGTAACCTAAAAGATACCTTGGTTGATTTAGGATCAAATTTTGTAAGGTAATCTTTAGTGTTAAGAATAAAACATTTACTACCAAAGACTCTAAAGTGATTTAACGTGGGCTTTTGCCTCGAAGTAACTCATATGGAGTTTTCCTAAGATTGGTCTAATTAAGACTCGATTGAGTATGTGCGTTGAAGTATCAACGGCATTACACCAAAACTTTTGAGGTATGGATTGTTCATTAAGCATGGTTCTACTCATTTCTTGTAAGGTTTTATTCTTTCTTTCTACTACCCATTCGATTGTGGAGTGCGTGGGCGAGAAGTTGTGAGTAATACCATTAGCGTCACAAAAAGCTCGAATTGCACTTCATTATCGAATTCCCTACCATGATCCGTCCTAATAGACACTATGGGACTTCCTAGTTGTCTTTGGATCTTTTGCTTAATATTTCAAAATAGTTAAAGGTTTCCGTTTTGTTCTTTAAAAATTTGTCCAAGTATACCTAGAGTAGTCATCCACTATGACCAAAGTATAGTAGTTGCCTCCATAACTTTGGATAGCGGATGGACCAAATAAATCCACATGTAATAATTCTAGACACCTAGTTGTGGACACCATGTTTTTAGCTTTATGACTCGAATGAGCTTGTTTTCCTACATTACAAGCATCACAAAAATGATGTTCATATTTTAACTTAGATAGGTCTCTTACTAGATCTTTGGATGATAGCGATTGAAGAAGTCGCATGTTGGCGTGACCCAATCTTTGATGCCATAAGGTCGAAGTATCATCCATAGAGGTAAGACATAGTTTGTCCTTAGGTTCATTACCGATTTTAATGACTTAGACTCCATGTTTCCTAATTCCTTTTCCTATGGTAATGCCATTTTTTAGTATCTTACTACGGTTTCGGTAAAAGTACATTGCACTTTTATCACATATTTGTCTTATACTTAAGAGGTTAAAGTTAAGGTTTTCTCGTGACACACATCGTTAATGGTTAGAGATTTTTAGAAATCGTACCTTTACTGATGATTCTACTTTTGCTATTCCAAACACCACATTACCTCCATTGAAGGAGTCATATGTGGAGAATAGATCCTATTCGGTCATGTGCCTCGTGCATCCGCTATCCTTGACCCATTCATCGGGGTCTAGATCGACCTTTAAGCACACCTAAAACAATAATAAACTCAAAGTTTGGTCCCCATTTGTTCATGGGTCCATTAGTGTTAAACATTCCATTCATGTTAGACATGTATGGATAAGATGAATATGCATTCCATGTAGCAAAGTTTTGAAAATGAAAACCGTTTTGCATGTTTGGATTCCATCCCATTTGATGGTTACTTTTAAGATAAGCGTTATTAGGTCTCCTAAATGAATTAGGTTTTGAAAAGATGGAGCTTTGTTTCTTGCAAAAGTAGGATTATATTTTGGAGGTGGTTGTCTAGTGGTGACATGAGTTGGTTTCTTCCTATTAACTATAACAAACTCGGTTCTAGATGAGGAAGCTACGTTATTACTCTTTGTTTGCTACAGCGGATCCACGGATCCCTTTCGTACACTAGCGGGTTCCCTTTTGGGATCCGTGGGATCCGCCACAACGATGGTGGTTTTCTAGTTCTTTAACAAATTTTGTTTCTTTACTTTCACTAGTTGATGGATCAAGTTGTTGACTACCTAGACCCTTTTGATTGTTACTGGTTTTAACAACTTCGGTATTGTATCTAAAGTGTTCGTACTCATTCTAGCAATTTTAGAATCTAAGTTATCCAAAGAGTGTTTGAAGTTGAGCATAAAGTTCACATTCACCACTTGCTATTTTACCCTTTTCTAAGCGATTTAGTTTAGCTTTTAATTCTATGACTTCTTTATCTAAGCGTTGATTTTGACTCTTTAAGAGTTTGTTTTGTTAATTAGTTTTAAGCTAATATTGCATAGTTTGTCATATTCATTATGCAATGAGTCGTCATCGAGTGATGAACTACTATAGTATTCGTGACATACCTCGTCATTTGCCATGAGATGATTTCTTCATCCTCCTCGTGGTCATTCCCCATGTGCAGCTCACGAGCATGCTTTGATCATCCCGTTTGGGACACTTACTAATAAAGTGGTTTGGGTCCCCACATTTAAAGCAAATACGATCATCCTTTGGCTTCTCGTCCTCTTTGCTTTTCGAAAGCCTTTCCTATCGTCATATGGTTGTTTGACGTATCTTCCCTTTCTTCTAAAGAACTTTTAAAGTCCTCACCGCCATCGCGTACTCTTCGTCGTCACTACTTGAAGAGGTTCTCTCATCGCTCGTAGCCTTTTGGCTTTAAGCGCAAGAGATTTGTGTTTCTCTTTCACCTTTGAAGCTTGGAATCTTTAGCAAGGACAAGCTCGTAGACTTTCGGGTTTCCTATGAGTTCATCGAGGGTGAGAATTGTCAAATCTTTTGACTCTTGATCGCCGTTACCTTGGATCTCCACTTGATGGAAGTGCCTTAGATATCTCCTAACATGATTACGGCTAGAAAAGATTCATCAAGTGCTTGTAAAGATGTAATTATAGTATTAAAGTTAGCAAATGAATGATCTATAGTTTCCTCATCCGATATTGAAAATTGTTCATATTGTTGAACAAATAAATCAATTTATTATTTTTAACTTGTTGGTTGCCTTGATGAGTTACAACTAAAGAATTCCAAATTTCTTTAGAGGTTTTAAGCATAGAAATTCTTCGAATTCCTTTTCGGTAAAGCATTATATAAAACCATTTTGCTTCACTATTTTTAGAAAGCTTTTCTTCATTTAAATCGTTTAGTTTATCATGAGGTATGTAAACTAAATTTCCTTTATCATCATTTGAGGTAGCCTCAAAATCACCTTCAACAATAATGTACCAAAGATCAATATCTTTATACTTCACATATGTTTGAATCTATTTTTCCAATAAATAAAACCATTAGTTTCAAGTAGTGGTGGTGGTTGCATAGATTGCCCTTCCTTATAATTTTCGGAACCCATAGTGATCGAAAAGTTTTAAAATACAATTTTATTTTAAAACTTTTATAAACTTAGCTCTTGATGCCAATTGTGGAAAACTAGAAGGGGTTGAATAGTTTTGCCGATTTTACGTTAGTTTCAAAACTTTTAGATTCGTTGATGTGTGAGATCTTGTGGATGTGGAGAAAGTATAGATCTAATGATAAAGTAAGTAAATAAAGTAAAGCGAAGGAAAGAAAAGACACAACCGATGTATAGTGGTTCGGCTACAAGGACACCTTCCTTGCCCTACTCCACTCCCGAGTCACCTACTCGAGAGTTCAAGCACTATGTCAACAAACTCCTTCACTTGGCGGAGAAGCCTTCACAACGTTGCTTACACTTTTTCCGGTACAAAGCTGAATCTGAGAGTCCGTAACACGGTGGACCAAACCAACACGACTATAACACAACAAATATGTGAAATATCAAATACAAGATCTTTGCTATAGAAATCTTGCGGAGAGACAAATCAATCAAGGACCCTTGCTTGGATGACTTGTAGAATGCTCGTGATCTCGCCTTAGAAGGACCTATATGAGGATCACAATAGAAAGAAAGAAGAACAACTCTCTAGATCAAGTGATCTATATGTTAGAAGAGAATGAGGGTGTATGAGAGATTTAGTAAGAAGAGGGTGAGTAAGAATGAAGAAATGGCTCTCTATTTATAGGCAAATTCCTTCATCGTTCCCACGGATCCCTTCCACAAAGGATCCGTCTAGTGTAATCCTAGGGATCATGGGCACGCTCCTCTTTGCCCATGGGTTTTTGGTTATGGGTCATGGGTTGGTCCATGGGTTATCTTTAGATTCAATGTATCTAAGTATACATTGTATCAAGTCTCTTTGGGTATGGTTTAAGATCCATGGGTTATGTTTTTTACCCATCCTAATAAACTATTACAACAAATGCTTGATTACTACATTTTTGTATTTAAATGGCTATATGTAAATGCTTTACAAAAACTAACATGTATCCTTTATAATTATACTTAAGATAACATTATATTTGTTATCAACAAAACACAAAGAGATCGCAAAATATTAATAAACGGTTTTACGGTTTATTTGTATTAACAGTATTCCATATAATTCATAAGTTGTTGTAATAGTTATTTGCCCAAATTATGGTTTTTTTACAATAATTGTTAATCGGCATTTTCATTTGGTATCTTGTGGAAAGTGTCCATTTCACAGCCAGTTCATATTGGATGTACCTGAAACCAAGTCAAGCAGAAAAGAACCAATATTTTGCATGACAGAAAAGTATAATAAATTATCAAAACAAAATAGAATCTGATGCAACAAAGCATAACAGTTATGTGCCTTTCAAACAGAAAAAACAAAGGATCCCAAAATCAGTTTTAATCCAGTTTATTATTCACGTCATAATTGTTTATTTTGATAAGGATTATTCGGGTACAGCTGACTCAGGGTCACTCTGAATCATCCATGACAAACCTGACCACAAAATATACAAAGAGGGCTGTATTAATATGTGGGCAGATATAAAACCATATATGACCAAATATGGTATACAACATGTGCTTACCGTCTCATTTTCTTCTTGTCGATTCGGTGTCGTCACGACTATCACAGTCACCATCTACAGATATAAGTTCAATATCCACGTTTGAATGCTCAATATCCACCCTGAAAATATTCGAACAATGTTTGTCATGCTAAATTTGTTACGTAAGTAATAGGTTTAAGGTAAAACCGTTAAAATGTTTGGTATTTATGTTGTCACAAAACGTATTATGTCGTGATGACCCTTTTTTTCTTATCATCTGCAGGGGTAGACTTGAGCAACCGTTTGAACGATGAGTCCGATGGCGCATTGGACTTGATATTCACATTGATAGACCCGAGATATCGCCCAAACAAGCTAAAGGCCTAAGTTCATCATCAGCGTCACGAATCTTGGGGTCCACTCGAAAATAACAAAACCATGCCTATCGGTATCTTTTTTTTGCATTAGCAAAAGGCCTAAAGGAACGAACATTTTTTTTATAGGACATTTTTGGGAAACAAATATTACAGCCGTTGATTACCTATTTTTCTTGTTATCCTCTGTAGGTTTGGACGGTGTAACAACAGATGGAGACGGGGTTAATGTTTTGGATGATGCAACTGGTCCAACAGTTTCATTATCAATGGTGCTTGAGCTTTCAGTTTCAATCGACGGATGAGGTGAGTCCACCGCCCAACATGTAAAACTCAAACTTCCATACTCATAATATGTATGACTTTTGATTTCAAATTAGTGTGTTGTGCCAATGAGATCGAGTATGGGAGAAGGCAAGTTACGTGATCATCGAGACTCTGCATATCAAATCATGAGTAATGGGGCACGGGGAGTAGGGTGCAAATAAACTCTAAAATTTCGGATATACCTCTTTATCGTCCGTCGACAATGCAAGTGAAACTTTATCAAGTTAACCGAGGCCTCATCAAAAAGGACCACCACAGTACTACCGGTATCATCAGAGATACCAAGCTCAAGGCGGTACCTGCGAAGAGCATGTAGTGGATAGTAAGTATAAATGTCAATAATTATATATATTGTATACAAATGTCTAACATATGAGTCACAAATATAATAGTACCTTATCACAGGGTATTCAATCGGTCTCTCACATGAATCACACCAAAAACGGCCACCCTTCCTAGTAGCTCCTTTCTTGCAGCTGTCACCTCCACATGACAGAAAATTCCATCCCTTTCTAGTACGCATATCATCAATCTTGGCTTTATATAGGAAAGTCGCAGACTACATAAATAAAATATATCAATATCATGCAGTTTAAGGAGGCTACATAGCTGACGAGGGGAAAAGGAAATAGACATCATTTTTCCGATTGCGGGCCCACATGAGCAGATTCTCTATTGTCCCATCTTTGGGTTTAGAGATGTGTGCACCCAAATATGTTGTTGAAGACACAACACTTCTAACAAACAGGTAAACGATCTTGGTAAGTTAATAGCAATTTGAATCGTATCAACTATAAATTTTATATTCAAACAATTTCCTACCCGGCGTCTTTTTTCAATGCATTGATTGCATGAATGTCAACAGCATCTAGCATTTGTGTGGCTGAACTACTTGATAAATAGAGTTTATCTGAGAGGTAAAATTAAAAACTAAATTAGCATGATAAAGGCGATACTATGCAAAAGGTAAATAGACCAAGTCGACTAAGCGTTATAATGCCTTGCGGATGTGGACGTAACAACAACAACAAGACATGCACATGTCTGCTTTGATTTCTTTTCAATCAACATATCGTGAGCCCTCCCCATAGAGTCACCCGTGTCGATTGACCTCACGATGTCACGGGAAAAAAATAAACAAACGGTTAGTTTCTTAACACATCTTGGCCAAATAAAAGTTATAAAATTGTCAACATCAGCGCAAAAACATAAATCGAACTTTGATTGGTCGGTGAAATCAATGTTCTTTGAGCACGCTTTGATGATTCATCCTTCCAACATTAGTCACATAACTGCGACATCTAAGAGGTAACAATTTTTATGGCAACACTATTTAATGAAATTTAATTGGACAAACATACAAAATAGAAAATTACCAATGAGATATTTGTTATCTGTGAAGCTTGATTTGATCTAAATCCACCAACCGAAAAGGATGTCGACAAACCCTTGAGATATAACCAAGCATTTTCTTATTGACGTTGATCCATCAAACTCTATCATAAAGGGATCATCCTTCCTAACTCTAAAGTCTTCCTTGTTATGCATGCCAACAAAATTTCTAACAGTGTAAACACCTCCCTCTTTTAACCTCAAGAAATTGTGAGCCACGTTTGCCTTGGTGATACAATGGATAACATTACCCTGCAATAGAACCATGTTAAAAGTTGTTGTTAAATAATACATACATTTTTTAATCCTTTATTATCTATTCTTATAACTCAGGTATTGGGGAGGTACATATGCATATACCTTTGCATCAGACACCAAGAAATCGGTGCTCAAGTACCGGCCTGTTGCAGTATTTACATCCCACATTCTACACAACATCACCACTATGGTACCAGTTGATTCAAGATTCAATTCGTTTAGGAACAACTCACCATTTGAGCATCCAACCTGTGTAGCAATGATAACACACGTACTGGAATGTGTTGGTTTTATTCCTATTGTTCTTCATGCCTCATTTATGGAGTCTCCATTTAAGAGATATGTAATTGATAAGGGATTCGGCTTCTTTAAGGGCGCATAACTGCAGCCCTTTTGTGTTCCAATGCATGTTGTACCAAATAATGTATTCATGTAACCACAAATACGATTGTTGAGCTTCTTGCTTTCATGGCATTATTGATTTGTATCCTGGAACTTTTCATCTCCTAAAGCTAGACGCCTTCATTGAGGATTACATATTTCAATACTTGAAATTCAATCATATGGCTTTACACGGATTGTACCGAACAAGTTGTTGTGCATATTTAATCTTGCACATTAAATTAAGGGGTTCAACTTTATAGTATTATAGATAATAGTAAGGTAGGCGACATTTTTGTAACACCTTTTTAAATGCAACAGGAATCACCATTTACTAGACGATTAGAGATACATCTATCAGTGGAGGAGGTTCCTAAGTGGTGCAGTTATAGAAACAGGGGAGATGTTTTATCTTTTATCGCACCAACCCACTTTCGTAACAAAATATGTGGTATTATCTTATGTGCAACCTTAGAGTTCAAAAACGTCAGTGAGCGGTACCTTACTCCTAAAATGTTCAATAAAACGAGAAAAACAAGTCATCTTCTCAAAGTAATGACATTTATGAAGTGTTGCACGTGTGTCATGTTTTACCTACTTGACGATACAACACTTGTGGTGGAACCCACGACATTATGCTACTCCAATTTCTTGAAGATGGTGATCCAATAAGTGTTTCAAGTTGTGGGTTACGATTGATGTATTAGGGTGGCGTGGTGGATTCGTTTGTTTCTGAAACATGACGAAACTCGCCTCACCACGTATCCCATTGGAGACGACCAATCTTATTACTCAGTTAAATGACATGGTGTCGGATGATGATGATGCTGATGACTTCCTCAGTGAAGACGATGAATACTATTATTATAAATAACTAGTTTTTAATACGTACAAGTTATGTATAGATATAATATGTTTCTTAACTACTAATGGAGTATTAGTACAATGGTTCGAGCACTTGTGATTGATTCAATTGACTCAGGCTCAAGTCACATCCTTGGCATTTGCCTCATATAGGTACCCACCTCCGCAAAACCTATGGGCACACTGGAGAGACTTTGTGGAATAAGAGCTCAGGGTTACGAGTCTTGGTTCGTGCTCACTCCGGTTGGTGCCCCACTAGGCCGTGAGAGTTCTTGGGGCTATTCCTTGTGGGTCGGTGTTAGGAATTAGAAATTCCGTATTAAAGAGTCGGTCACCTCAAGTATATGTAATCGTTAAAAGCTCGTAGTCGTAGTTATTTTAAGTTAAGTAGTATTTAGTTAAGTAAAACCGTGGAGGACGGACGGGTCTTTACCCACTGTATGCACGATCCACACCGTTGTGTGGCGTTTATGTAAGACTATAAATACTCTCTACCTCCCAGGTAGAGTTGGAGCTCATAATAATATCTTTCACTTTCTCTCACTAAGTTCCCTAAACCTCTAACTTTCTCTCTTTAGAATTCCATTCATACGCCACCTTGTGTTATGGTTTGATGTGTATGTGAAAACTAATATCCTACAATTGGTATCAAGAGCCATGGTTAGATCATATCGTGCACATCTTTGGATTTCTAGTGGTTTTTAGGTGGTTTTTGATTTTGAAAAAGTTTAGTGGTTTGTGCATCATTTGGTTGGTTTCTTGTGTTAAAGCTTGGATTTTGTTAGTACTTTTATGTTTAGAATCATCACAAGTGTTTAGGTTTTCATTTGGTAAGCTTGAATCATCTTGGTTGGGTTGTTTTGGATTGAAAAGTGATGTTTATGTGGTTTTCTTGCTAGCGACTTGATATCGGATCCCTTTCTTCGTAGCGACTTGCTTCACAATTTTGTAGCGAGTTCTGGTTTTGGAGCTAGCGACTTAGACCTAGTGATTAACGATACAAGTAGTGGGTGATCCAGCGTGAAACAGTCAGCTAAATCACTCGAGCACCACTTGTGAATGGCGGACCGTAATAAGCTTAAAGCCGCTTAAGCACGAATGCAATGAAGATCCGGGAGTATAGTGTTTCCCGGTCGTTATGTCCCAAATGAGCTATGCAATGGATTATCAAGCGTAAAGTGATCGAGAGATTTGAGCGGGAAAAGGATTTGGAATATGATTATAACTACGGAAAAAGCCAACAAATTACAACGGCTTAAATGCAAATTAAAGAAAGTTAAAAGATAAAAATATTAAATAAGCGCTATCACTATATTTAAAATTGATGAGCGTTTAAAACTTAAAACTTAAAACTTACGTTTAAATAAAATTACGTAAACGTGCAAAATAAAAAGTGAGATCTAAGAAATAAAAGTCCTAAAAATATGAAAAATACATTTTTACAATCCTAATGATAAAAGAAAATATTTAGAAAAAGAAAATTATTTTTATAACTATTTAATTAATTATTATTAATTAAAAACTATTTTTAACTATTAAACATTAGCCTAAAATACAAGAAATTAGGAAATAAAGCTAGAAAAATAAAATTAAAACTTAGAAAAATCTAAAATATCAAAATAGAATTTTCAAAACTATTTTGTAATTTTACGATTATTTTCTATTTTTATGAATTTTAAACTATTAAAAACTAATTAAATTACTAAAATTACAAAATAAACTATGAAAATCTGGAAAATTACTTTTTTACTTTTTATATTTAGCTAAACCTAAGAAAAATGAAAATTATTTTTTTTGAACTTTTTCTTAATTTTTGTATTAATTGCTAATTAAAATGCTTAAAATCAATTAAAATCAAGAAAAATAGTAAACCGCCTTGGAAAAATCTGAAAATTTCAAGAAAACTCTAAAATTATATTAGGAAACTAGGAAAATAGAAAAACAAGGTGTTGTGTGGAGGAAAATGAATCGATGTACAAGTGCTTATTGAAATAAGCACTTGAATAAGCTAAAGAGCACCAAGGGCCACCAAACCAAAACAGAAGCTCAAATATGCTAAAGGAACTAAAATGCAACAAGAATTAACAAGCTATAACCTCTGGATATCAAGCTCAAAAAATTTGATTAATGAGCTTATGTATGTAAAAACAGATTTAGGAGGCTACTTTGGACTAGGAAATAAGCACTTTAATAAGCTGGAGACTAAAAACTAAAAGCTGGAAACTAAGCTAGACCTGGCCAAGAACCAATAGACCAAATACTAGACACTGGACAAGCTCAATTGAGCTTATGGCAAGAAACTGCAAAACTACTCGAGCCACATGCGATCTCGATTGCCACTGCAGGCACATAAGCCCTCATTCACAAGTCTTTTGAGGCTTCTAAAATTTGATAAAATTCAATAAAAATGACAATAAGAAAAGGGACCAAGCTGAAGTTTTAAAAGCCACAAGTTTCACTAAGATTGGCCTAGAAATGAATCCATGAAAATTCTTCCTAGTTGAGCCCAAAACAGGTTTTGCAATTTGACTTTTGACATAAAAATGGAAGGTTGACTTAAATGAGATTTGATCTTGATTTAAGGACCGAGAATGATGTAAATAGATGAAATGAAGCTAATGCAATCTAGTTTTATGAAATTTAAACACACAACAAGATTTTGATTTGCAAATATGCTATGATTAAGCAATAAGACAGAGTTAATGCATGATTTGACTTATAGCTGTCTGGAGCACAAGATTAAGACTCAAATTAGTATATTTAACCTAAACAAACTAAAGACAACAAGACTCTACCTCGACTAGGCCTCTAAGATGATAATGCAAAGAGACCAAACACCCTTTTATCAACTGTTAAGCAAGTTAAACTACTCAAACTATGAGACTGACTTAAACCATTGATCCAAGTAAGCTTAACTATCCTAAATACACCTAAATAAACACATAAAAACCAAGAGTGACCACAGATACATATACAAGTAAAAAATGCAAACTGGCTTGGAATTGTGAAAATAAGAAAATAACTCACCACTGTCCAGATGTTAAGCAAGCTAAAACCAATTTCAACCCTACACTAACCTAATCTATTCCAACCAATATCACCACTGCATCTACCCAAATCGCCTTCATTTCCATTTAAGATCCCAGTTTTGACTTTTGTTGACCATGAGGCAATTTTGCTTGAAATAACTTATAAGTTTGCAAAAAGCTATGATAAGCTTAAAGAAGCTTATTTAAGCTAACACAAAGCTACTTGGAAGCTTTAATATAAGAATTTGAAAATAGCTTTTTTAACAGTGAACTAAAAACTTGGAACTTAAACCAAACTTGAAATTGATTCTCAAAAGTACAATACAATAATATTTTAACTTAAAGATGATAAAAATAAACTGAAAACTACAACATTTAGGCTAAAACTAGAACATTAATTTAAAAACGACATTTAAGAAAAATTAAAAACTAACTACCCTCTTAGCTTCTCTCTTCCTCCTCTTTTATAGCTCCAAAAGTCTTTTTCTCTCTCGAGATAATCCCACCATTTTTCGACCCTTGGATGAGAACATATGATCCACGGCCATTAAATCCATTTTGGCGCCAAATCGGCTTTGACTGTTGTGGTTGAGTGTGAGAGAAAATCTGCATTTAATGTGTTTTGTTATTTAGGTGAGGTGGAGGGACATGGAGAGGATATGTTGAGGTGGAGGTGAGGGAGGTTGATGTTGCGAGAGCGGTTGGGAGGAAGGAGACAAGTTGGAGGAAAACAGGGTGTTTGTTTGACTATTGGGTGTGTTGACCGGGTTAGGGGTTGGGTAAACGGGTTAGATGGGTAAAAGGACCGGGTCGGTGTATTGGGCTTGGGCTTAGTAACTTGGATTAAGGATTAGCTTTGGATACCATTAACAACTTAGGACCAAATGTGCAAATTAAAATCCAGGACCAATGTAAATTCTGAAAAGGTTATCCAAGGGCTGAAAATGACAATCTCAAAAGTACAAGGACCAAACTTGCATTTTCCAATTTTCGGGGGCTATTTTTGCCAAATTTCAAACTTGGAGGACCATTCTTGTAATTTTCTCAAACTTTTGACATTTTTCACCAAAGGACTAAATTTGACAACTTATGAATTTAAAAGGACCTTTGGTGACTTTTCTTTTGAAATTTTGACTCGGGGACTATTTCGACAATTTTAGAAACTTGGGGGTGAAAGCGCCAATTATGCAAACTTTGCTCATTTTCATCGATTTTGAACATTTTGCATCCGAAACATATAAAATGCAATTTTGGAATATTTTCGATATTTTGATGAATTTCGAGCATTTTTAAGCGTTTTGCGATTCGGTTGACTAAAATGATGAGTATTTACACACTCATCATCCCCACACTAAACTATTGCTAGTCCTAGCAATCTTTTGAGAAAACATAATGGATTTGAATCTCTTTACCAAAAGCCATTACTTGGAGTAGCCAAATGTTTCATTCAAGTAAGAACTATGGTACACCGATAACCATGTGATTTTGAGCAAACCACCGACTTTCAACAATTTGATTTGTCTTTACCGAAGCCGTTTGCTCGGACTAGCCAACTCTTAGATAAATTATCAATATTATCTTTGGTGAGTCGATTACCAATTATGGTTTTTCCACGCCTTTACCACAAGCCATAAACTTGCGGGCTAGCCAACTCTTCACTTTTTAGGATATGGTGGTGAACACCATACAATTTTGGGCAAATTGCAAGCCGTCAACGGATTTGAGATATCTTTACCAAGAGCCGTTTGCTCTGGATTAGCCAATCCTTTTGTTTATTAGACATGGCGGATCGATAACAAAATGAGAAAGTGTAAAACACTTACTCCAAAAAAAAATTTGGCCAAAACGGGAATTGAGTAGATAATATATGAAATTAGTGAAATTCCCCCACACTTAGAAATGAATATTGCCTCAATATTCAAAGTACGCGGTTATGCCGAAACAAATAACGTAAAAGGGAAATACTACGCCATTATTTAGAAAGATTTTTTTTTTTTTTTTTTAGAAACTTATATATATATATATATATGTGGGGTAACTCCCCACTAGGGTGGTACACATGGGTGAAAACCCATGTTAAGCTCTTATTTTTGATTACCGAGTCGCTAGCTTGACTCGACCCCGAATTCATTGGTTCATGGGGAAGCAAAGTGGAAGAAACAATCTCCATCGGACTTTCATTCAAGATGTTTGGACAAACATTTGAAGCACGTGAAAGTTCCACACCGATGAGATATACATAGAACCGGCTCAAAAATGATAAATGAAAATGTCGGGGTCAAAGATAGTGTCTTCATTCCCGAAGGAGTGAAGATGAAGAGAAATCACAAGATATTTGAGGAAAGGAAGAAAGGTTTTGATAACAATCAAGATCCATTCTTCATCCTCAAATGTAGACGTATCGGGAGGAAGGGTGAAGGTAGTATCATTAATAAGAAAACTCATACGATAGAGTACACCTTCCTCCGAGCTAATATCATCCTCAAGATCAAAATAGAAATGATCATGTTCCGGAGGAGATATGTCATGAGAGAGTTCACCGGAGAACTCTTCATGAAGAGAATCATTCACATGAGGTGAAATTGTGAACTCTTGTTCCATTGTGGGCTCATCACTATCCTCAATCTGAGTATCAAAGAGTGGATTCTCGAATTGATGTGAATTCGAATCGAATTCAAATAGAGGATTGGTGAAAGTAGCTTTGAATGTTTCGAACAAGGTGATCAACATTCTCTATTGGATTTGTTAGGGTGAGAAGTGAGTGAGCGATCATTATCAATGAGACTTTCGGTCTCTCCCGGATCGGCTTCGAAATCAAAGAGTGGATTGATGTGAGTGAGTTCACGGAGAACTCCTCAAGAAGATGATCGACATCGATTGTGGAAGTGATGCCTCAACGTACTCGATGTTTCCAAAGGAAGCACAATCGTCGCTAAAATCGGAGAAAGTTTCCAAATGATCATTTGAACACTCGATAGGGAAGGAGAATCACATATGGTCAAAGTTCCTGTGACTCTCTGGGATTGGGATAAGGTCCTCAACACTAGACTTTATGAATTCGTCCGATTCCTTTTCGAGAACAGTGTCAAGATGCTCATCCCCATGTTTAGAGAGTGAGTGGGAGCTTGGTGTGATAGCAGGTTGTATGAGATGTAATCTCAATGCTGGATATCAACCGATCGAGGGAGTTGAGAAATATCATCTTTAAAAGGATAAAACTCTCCTCGTCATCATCATATAGAGTCGCCTTAAGAAATTGGGAACGTCTAAGGCGCATGCTCTTGGACTAATAATTCTTCCCTAGATTGGCGGGCCTCTCGCTCTTGACAAGCAATTCTCCCATGGTCTTTTCACCACTCACTTGATTCTTAAAGTTACTAATCATATCATCAAGTGTTTTCATTGCGGTTTCAAAATCTTGGGAGATTTCTTGAGACAACGGCTCGGTGGAGTTTGAACCGTATGGTCTTGTGGAGGTTGGAAATTGTCAAACAAGTAAGAGTTATGATTGTTACAAGGAACTGGGTTCCTATTTGACAATCGAGTGAAAATGGGACCTCCACGGTAGACTCAACAAGAAACTGCTGAGTGCGGATCGGTGAATCATATGGATTTGGTCATAACCAAAGTTACGAGCATCACCGAAAACTGCTCATAGACAAACGTGTTCCGGATTGACACTCAAATCCTTGGTGAGGACCTCCACAAAATTCACAGAGATATGTTGATTATCCAAGATAAGTCGGTGTGGTGGGTAATTGGAAAAGTTTGAGGGTCGTTAAATGAGTTCGATTAGGATCATAATCAAATGAATTCCTCGAACCACAAAACAAACAACTCCGTTATGAATATCATTACCACATTGTACACATGTACACCAACGAGGGGTGAACCAAAGAGAGGCTCACCACAACCGACACAAGGAATAAACGATTGAATTTGAGAGTTATGAGAAGGAATCAGTTTATTCAAAGAATCAACAAAACCAACATGGTGATCCGAATGACTATCAAGTCTCGAAGAACACTCAGAAAAATCAGGAGGTGGGACAAGTGGTGTGCTCTGAGAGCTAGCAATTTCCACCACTTCCGTTATGGTCTCTGGTTCTTGAGAAACGTGAAGATTAGGCAAGTCATTCTTGCTGGTCACCGGTCTGAATTCTGCATGTTTACTTTTAACCGTAAATCGTGAAAGTTTAGAATCAATTCTAGACGGCTTATGAGCAATTGAGGGTTTAGGTCTTTGGATAACCGTAGGTTGGACGTATTTAGTACTTCCATTATCAGAGGGAAGTATCTGGTCCTTTGTCACCCCTGTCTCGTTCCATTTCCTACGCGAGAATGAATGGATCATCATGAACAACACGAATTCTTGACATTTGTGATAACGTCTCAAGTTTTTCAACCGTCCCGAATTAGTCCTCGAGAGATTCCATGAGAATAGAAGAAGTGAGAATCAAAAGGATAGAGGTAGAGATAAAGAATCAAAAGGGTAAGAGGGTAAAGATGAATATTTTTGGATTTTTGGATAGGCATGATGCAAAAACAAAGACTGAAAATCTTTTTGGGGTTTTTTGATTTTTAAAAGAAAATATAAACACATACAGATGATATGAACAATGAGTGAATATTCAAATCACTAATCTGCTAAACGGAAGATAATCAAGACAGTCCGGGCGCCGCCAAAATTTGATCCACAAGAAACAATCAGCTAAATCACTCAAGCCTGCCACTTGTGAATGGCAGACCGTAATAAGCTTAAAACTGCTTAAGCACGAATGCAATGAAGATCTGAGGAGTATAGTGTTTCCCCGGGTCGTTATGTCCCAGCGAGCTATGCAATGGATTATCAAACGTAAAGTGATCGAGAGATTTGAACGGGAAAAGGATTTGGAATATGATTATAACTACAGAAAAAGCCAACAAATTACAACGGCTTAAATGCAAATTAAAGAAAGTTAAAAAGATAAAAAATATTAAATAAACGCTATCACTATATTTAAAATTGATGAACGTTTAAAACTTAAAACTTAAAACTTACGTTTAAATAAAATTACGTAAACGTGCAAAATAAAAAAGTGAGATCTAAGAAATAAAAGTCCTAAAATATGAAAAATAAATTTTACAATCCTAATGATAAAAGAAAATATTTAGAAAAAGAAAATTATTTTATAACTATTTAATTAATTATTATTAATTAAAACTATTTTAACTATTAAACATTAGCCTAAAATACAAGAAATTAGGAAATAAAGCTAGAAAAATAAAATTAAAACTTAGAAAAATCTAAAATATCAAAATAGAATTTTCAAAACTATTTTTGTAATTTTCTGATTATTTTTCTATTTTTATGAATTTTAAACTATTAAAAACAAATTAAATTACTAAAAATTACAAAATAAACTATGAAAATCTGGAAAATTACTTTTTTACTTTTTATATTTAGCTAAACCTAAGAAAAATGAAAATTATTTTTTGAACTTTTCTCGAATTTTTGTATTAATTGCTAATTAAAAATGCTTAAAATCAATTAAAATCAAGAAAAATAGTAAACCGCCTTTGAAAAATCTGAAAATTTCAGGAAAACTCTAAAATTATATTAGGAAACTAGAAAAATAGAAAAACAAGGTGTTGTGTGGAGGAAAATGAATCGATGTACAAGTGCTTATTGAAATAAGCACTTGAATAAGCTAAAGAGCACCAAGGCCACCAAACCAAAACAGAAGCTCAAATATGCTAAAGAAACTAAAATGCAACAAGAATTAACAAGCTATAACCTCTGGATATCAAGCTCAAAAGATTTGATGAATGAGCTTATGTATGTAAAAGCAGATTTAGGAGGCTACTTGGACTAGGAAATAAGCACTTTAATAAGTCGGAGACTAAAAACTAAAAAGCGGAAACTAAGCTAGACCTGGCCAAGAACCAATAGACCAAATACTAGACCTGGACAAGCTCAATTGAGCTTATGGAAAGGGTCAAGAAGAACCGCCTCGAGCCACATGCGATCTCGATTGCCACAGCAGGCACATAAGCCCTCATTCACAAGTCTTTTAGGCTTCTAAAATTTGATAAAATTCAATAAAATGACAGTATGAAAGGGACCAACTGAAGTTTTAAAAGCCACAAGTTTCACTAAGATTGGCCTAGAAATGAATCCATGAAAATTCTTCCTAGTTGAGCCCAAACAGGTTTTTGCATTTGACTTTTGACATAAAAATGGAAGGTTGACTTAAATGAGATTTGATCTTGATTTAAGGACCGAGAATGATGTAAATAGATGAAATGAAGCTAATGCAATCTAGTTTTATGAAATTTAAACACACAACAAGATTTTGATTTGCAAATATGCTAATGATTAAGCAATAAGACGAGTTAATGCATGATTTGACTTATAGCTGTCAGTGCACAAGATTAAGACTCAAATTAGTATATTTAACCTAAAAAAACTAAAGACAACAAGACTCTACCTCTGACTAGGCCTCTAAGACAGATAATGCAGCAGAACCAAACACCCTTTTATCAACTGTTAAGCAAGTTAAACTACTCAAACTATGAGACTGACTTAAACCATTGATCCAAGTAAGCTTAACTATCCTAAATACACCTAAATAAACACATAAAACCAAGAGTGACCACAGATACATATACAAGTAAAAATGCAAGCGGCTTGGAATTGTGAAAATAAGAAAATAACTCACCAAGTCCGGATGTTAAGCAAGCTAAAACCAATTTCAACCCTACACTAACCTAATCTATTCCAACCAATATCACCACTTGCATCTACCCAAATCGACTTCATTTCCCATTTAAGATCCTGTTTTGACTTTTGTTGACCATGAGGCAATTTTGCTTGAAATAACTTATAAGTTTGCAAAAGCTATGATAAGCTTAAAGAAGCTTATTTAAGCTAACACAAAGCTACTTGGAAGCTTTAATATAAGAATTTGAAAATAGCTTTTCAACAAAGGAACTAAAAACTTGGAACTTAAACCAAACTTGAAATTGATTCTCAAAAGTACAATACAATGATATTTTAACTTAAAGATGATAAAAATAAACGAAAACTACAACATTTAGGCTAAAACTAGAACATTAATTTAAAAACGACATTTAAGAAAAATTAAAACTAACTACCCTCTTAGCTTCTCTCTTCCTCCTCTTTTATAGCTCAAAAGTCTTCTTTTCTCTCTCGAGATAATCCCACCATTTTTCGACCCTTGGATGAGAACATATGATCCTGGCCATTAAATCCATTTTTGGCGCCAAATCTGGCTTTGACCTGTTGTGGTTGAGTGTGAGAGAAAGGACTGCATTTAATGTGTTTTGTTGTTTAGGTGAGGTGGAGGGGACATGGAGAGGATATGTTGAGGTGGAGGTGAGGGGGAGGGTTGATGTTGCAGAGCAGTTGGGAGGAAGGAGACAAGTTGGAGGGAAAACGGGAGTGTTTGTTTGACTATTGGGTGTGTTGACGGGTTAGGGGTTGGGTAAGGGGTTGGATGGGTAAAAGGACCGGGTCGGGGGTGTATTGGGCTTGGGCTTAGTAACTTGGATTAAGGATTAGCTTTGGATACCATTAACAACTTAGGGACCAAATGTGCAAATTCAAAATCCAGTTCCAATGTGTAAATTCTGAAAAGGTTATCCAAGGGCTGAAAATGACAATCTCCAAAAGTACAAGGACCAAACTGGCCATTTTCCAATTTTCCAGGGGTTATTTTTGCCAAATTTCAAACTTGGAGGACCATTCTTGTAATTTTCTCAAACTTTTGACATTTTTCACCAAAGGACTAAATTTGACAACTTATGAATTTAAAAGGACCTTTGGTGACTTTTCTTTGAAATTTTGACTCGGGGACTATTTCGACAATTTTAGAAACTTGGGATGAAACTCGCCAATTATGCAAACTTTGCTCATTTTTCATCGATTTTGAACATTTTGCATCCGAAACATATAAAATGCAATTTTGGAATATTTTCATGATTTTGATGAATTCTTGAGCATTTTATACGTTTTGCATGCTAGCTCGAGGAAAAGTTGACTAAAATGATGAGTATTTACACTCATCATGGACTCTCCACTACGGTAGCGACTTGGTGGTAGCGACTTGGTCTATATTATTAGCATGCGAGTTGCTCTTTAGCGACTTGAATCTTTAGCGACTTGAGTAGCGAATTGTCGCCAAAATTTTGCTAGCGACTTGAGGCTTAGCGAGTTACTACTAGCGACTTGCATTTGTGTAGCGAATTAGGTGCTAGCGACTTGGTGCATTATCTTCTAGCGACTTGAGTGATTATTTACGGTTTTCTTGATTTAGTAAAATCCGTGAAAGAATCTATTTCCGCTTTAATCATAGAGCTATAAAATCCGTATAACTGTTAACATGTCTACCAACGCTTCCTACTATCATATCCATTGCTGCAGAGGATGTTCAAGTCGCTGGATCGACACTCGCCCACCCATGCTTGATGAATCGACTATGACTCTTGGGCTCAACGAATCGATTGTATTGTCTTGGAAGGGAAAATGGTGTCAACATTCTTAAATCCATTGATGAAGGACCGATCGAGTTGAGACGACTAGAGATGTACTTGATACTTACAAGATGGAACTCGATTTACGGAATGGATGGACCAAAGATGTATGATGAGCTTGATGATAAGGAGAAAAGAGATTCGATCTTGATATCGGGGCTTCTAACATTGTTCTTCAAGGTCTTCCTAAAGACATCTACAAACCGATCAATCACAACACCGAAGCAAAGGCGGTATGGGATAATGTCAAGATGCTTCTCTCGGTTCGAATTAACTATGGAAGACAGAGAATCACAACTCTATGACGAATTTGAACATTTCAAGATGAAACCAGATGAGAGTGTCTATGAGTACTATGTGAGATTTCATAAGTTGGTGAATGACATGAGGAACATCATAATGACTATGCCTAACATTCAATTGAACTCAAAATTTGTGAACAACATGAATCCCGAATGGCACAAGTTTGTCACCTCGTGAAGCTCACTAAAGGATTGAAGAATACAAACTATGATCAACTCTATGCCTTCCTCCTTCGAATGAGAGACATGCTATGTTTGAAAAATTGGTTCTTAATCGCTTCAAAACCAACGAGGAGAGACAAGCTCGTCTAATGACTCAACCGCCTTCTACTCAAACATCGGAATCACAACCAAAGCCTCACAAGTCATACCCATAGGAAATGGTAATCACAAACTAATTCCTCGATCCTATGTTCAAACAAGTCGATCTTTGATGCACACGTGGGTAACATCATTAACCAACTAGCTCTTCCGATTAGTCAAAACATGAGTTCTCTCCCACAAACCAACAACAACCTCGAGCGAAGATCTAACCCACATAATCAAGCTCTTGTTAAAGATGGGAGGATCGTGGTGCAACCAGCCAGAAAGACAATATGATCGGGGAAGAGGTGGAGTGGTAGAGGTTATGTTGGTAATCGAATCGAGGAAGGAATGGTAATCAAGGTCAAGCTAAGTCGATCAAATGTTATAAGCGTGGTGGTGAGGACACATTGCAAGGAACGCACATCTCCAAAGCGTCCATGAATCTTGATTACTTGAGAGATAAGATCTTGCTTGTACAAGCTCGGGATAATGGTGCCTTTGGATGAAGAGGAATTGTTGTTTCTTCTTCGAGGGCAATGCCAAGACCTATGATGCGAGATGTGGATGAGCAACCTATTCAGAGATAGGTCACAATCATCAAAATTCCTTTCAAGTCACTGATTGTGATGCATACGACTTGGATGTGGATGATGGACCTACTACACAAACAATTTTATGGCTAGCATTTCTCCAATGGTTTCTCCCAAGGTCTCTTCTTCACCACAAGTCGGCTCATCCAAAGACAAACTCATCTCGAGGTACTAAACTATACGATGACATCGATGTGCAAAGATGCATGACAAAGTACAATCAATCGAAACTCTTGAATCAAATGTTGAAAATATGGGTAATATCAATATTGTCCCATATGATCAATATGAGAAACAAAGTGAAAGTGAAATGTACCAAATGATGCATCTTCTGCATATCAACAATGATTATGTTTTGATGAATACAATGCATGCGCCTCGATGATTACGTAATTTACGAGTAAATGCCTATAAAGAACGTGTTGCTAGTTATGAA
This sequence comes from Chrysanthemum lavandulifolium, assembly GCA_022545495.1. Taxonomy (NCBI): domain Eukaryota; kingdom Viridiplantae; phylum Streptophyta; class Magnoliopsida; order Asterales; family Asteraceae; genus Chrysanthemum; species Chrysanthemum lavandulifolium. Next base: position 109,920,543 of record CM040243.1, on the reverse strand, counting down.
CAACGTGCAAAATTTGAGTTGACCACTCGTGAGCGGAAATGGATGACCAAGTGCGCATAATCATTAGAAAAAGTAATTTTCGAGAAGAAGTATTAAAACAAGAGTTAAATTCCTTGCAAGAAAAGCTTTCTAAAGCGCTAAGCAAAAACAAGAACTTCAAGAAAATGTGAAAATGCTCAAGCAAGAATTTAATGCAAAGGAATCAAAACTCTTGAAAGATTTTTCTAATCGAAAACTTTGAAAACAAACTTGAAAACAAGTTGTACGTACAAGGAAATACCATTCATTCGCTCACATGATCACTAAGCATAGAGTTCTAAGCGATAAGCATAGTGTTCCCATTATAGATAAACCCAACCCCGAGTACGGAAGATAGCAAAAGCGACTCAAAGTGTGATCTATGATGGCAATGAGATTCTTAAACCTAGACAAAACCTAGTTGCGTTGAGTGCACCGAGGATGATAAGAAATTAGATGAAATCACTAGGAGAAGATGAATAAAAACTAAATGATCCTAAATGCAAAGAGAAAAAATAATTATCACTCCTCATGACTACAAGAAGGAAAACTGGATTTCCTTGAACAAGTTTAAGCCTCGGACATTGTTGACTCCAGAACAAGTTTTACGGAAAATGGATTTAGATAAGCAAAAATGAAAATATTGTTGAAACAAACCCTCCCTTTGGAAAATGCCTAGAGCAACTGTATCCTCCTAATACACCAATGCATCTTGTTCCGAGAACAATTGCCACTAAAAGCAAGACCTTAATTAGCCAATATGTTATATTTCAACTATTTGTTGATTTTGAGAAAACTTGCAAGAAAAGGATCACACCCATCGGTATAATCAAGGAGAAAGGGTTTTGAGCAAATGAAAGAATGTTATTTAAGCGAGGTCATGCCTTTCTTTAAACTTCTAAAAGATCACTTTGAGAGTCTTAAAAGGGGATAGAAACCGATATTAAGGGAATGGAAAAGGAATTTTATGCAATGATAGTTGAAGTTAGTGACTATGAGCGTGCACTAAAATATAATGAGATTGAGAGGAAGAACTTGCATACATTAAATGAGACTCTTATTACTCGAATGTGTTGCTCAAGATATGTTTTTCAACGCTTCAAATTGCTCTATTAATGCTTCCCAATTTCATGAACTATCTGTTGCCACGAAAGTCTCCCATGATCGTGTCATTGAGCTTGAAAAACTAATTCTAAACTAAACGAGAAAATTGAACCGGATGATCACGACAATTTGGTTAAACATTTTCTAAACTAGAAGTTGAGCATTTTAATTTACAACTAAAATATCAACATCTTAAAGAAAATGTCAAAACTCCAAATATCAAGACATCCTCGGATGCTCGAGTTTGATGCGCTTTTCAAGTTAACAAACGTGATGAACAGATTCAAGCTCGGTGCAACACGATCGAAAGTTGAAAGCCCAAATCTCTCAATTAAAGGGTCAAACGAACAATATGACATGCTCCCAAATGCCTCCTCCTTTAGATTCTCGAAATTCTCAAACGTTTCATCTTCAAAACCTAGTAAATGCATTACAAAAGGAAAACGAAAGTTTTATAGAAGAAAATGAAAAGGTTAAACGTCATTTCAATGAGTTATTTGAATCAATAAAGGTCACTCAGTAATAAAAATAATGAACAAATAGCTTCATTGCAAAAGGAAATTGAGAATCAAGAGTCGGTAAAAGGAAAATTCCAATGACCAATGGGAGAATGGTGTATCAAAGGTTCACTCTTGTAATAAATATGCTTTGTCATGAAATATGTCCTCCTCATCTCGTGAACAACAAACTTGTTGTTCAAACATACTTCTCATCCCTTAAGGATTGCCTAGAATGTCTGCGTGAGATTGTTGAAGAGGATAATTTAGAAACCTCATGATAATGCAATTGGACATGCATGCTTATATGCCAAACGATCTCAAGAAATCCAAGAATGCTTGATCACAATATGCCCAAAGTCATTAGGTGAGAGAGTTAATCCTTTGATTCCATGTTCGATGCCTAATGCCAAGTATGATATTCATTCGATGCCAAATTTCTTGAATGTAAACCTTAGTGTGCCTTTAAGTAGTTCGAGTCCGGATCATCAATGCTATGAAAGAGAACTCAAGTGTGCCTTCTAGAGTACAAATCCCAAGACTTCGGTTTTAAGAAAGTGAACCCTAGTGTGCTGCATGTAGTTCGGATCCCAAAGACATCTAAACAGGTGATGCAAAGAATAGTAAAACCAACTAATGTTCCCATTCCATCTACAGGAGTAATCAATGACATTAAAGAGAGCGGTCAAAGTCTCAAGGCAATACAAGGAATGATAGGACCTCAAAGCTAAGAATGTGCAATGGAAAAGTAGAAGAACAATCTAGGAATTTTAAGCTTGAATCGAATAAAACGAATCGTGTTGATTCTAGTATTAGCCATAGGCGTCTCGTAATTAATTCAATTATGATACTATTTGCAAACCTTGTATTGATGTCCGCTTGAATTTTGTTTCTAATCATGAATGTGGTGTTAATGATCGCCTAATGATGTTAATTGTCCAGCTAATATTGTTAATGCTAAAATTCATGCTAAGAAGGCTAAAAGGCAAAACGAAGATAGTTAGAAAACAAAGGAAACCCACAGAAGAACATTCAATAAAATAGGCTATTATTGGATACCGTTGGTCATAAGACTAATCGAGATAATGCCCACTAGAAAATGGATGCCTCTGGTAGAACTATTCCTTGAAGTGAGCACACCGTGAATGGGCTAATCTGAGACACTAGTATCGCATCTATTCACAATGATTCCATTGCCTCATTTTACGATATGAACGCTTCTATCTCGATGTGGTGTTCCAACCATTGTTACTAACCAAATGGAACCCATTCTTGCATGGGATCCCAATTATCCGATTATCCATTCTTGTCTCGTGTTCAACCGCAGATCGCTCAAATCGCTCGTGGTACACGAACTCGGTGCCGTTCAAGTATATGATTGGCGACCATCACGGCTTATGAACTTCGTGAGCAAATTCATCGGAATTTAGATTCGGAATGATCATTTCGGTGCTATTATGGGTTATGGAGACTATGTTGTTGGCAAAAGTGTTATCTCCGTGTTTACTATGTAGAAGGTCTTGGTCACAACTTGTTCTCTGTTGGTCAATCTCGCGATTCGGATCTAGAAGTAGCCTTGAAAAACATACCGCTTCATTAGAGAACTTGATGGTAAGGAACTTTTAAGAGGTTCGCGTGGTTCAAATCTATACACCATCTCCATCGAAGATATGATGAAGTCTTCTCCAATTTGCTTGTCAAAGGCTTCTAAAACTAAGTCATGGTTATGGCATCGTCGTCTCAATCACACGAACTTCGCACCATCAATGATCTCACCGAAAGGACTTAGTTGTAGGTTTACCTAGACTCAAGTACGAAAAGGATCATCTTTGTTCGAAGATGTCAATTGGGAAAAGCAAGAAGTATGCCCATAAACCCAAACCTACTAACTCACATCACGGATGTTCTTCATATGATTCATATGGATTTATGTGGACCAATGAGGTGCGAGAATATCTTTGGAAAGAAATATGTGTTAGTTGTGGTTGATGATTACTCTAGATTCACCGGTCAAGTTCTTAAGGACAAAGGACGAAACTCCCGATATCATCATCAAACTCATCAAACAAATGCGCAGTTCGACTTAACAAAACCGCCGTAATTATCGTAATGACAATGGAACCGAGTTTGTCAACAAACAACTTAGTGAATTCTATGAAAGCGTTGGAATCGACCATCAAAGAAGTGTTCCACGAACTCCTCAATGTAACGGTGTAGTTGAAAGACGAAATCGAACTCTTGTTGAAGCCGCTAGAACAATGCCGATTTACTCAAAGGTTCCAATGTTTCTCGGGTCAAGCAATTGCCACCGCATACTACATACAAAATCGTTCCCGATTCACACTGCTCATGGAAAAACTCCATATGAACTTGTCCACAACAAAAACCTAATCTCTTCCTTCGTGTGTTTGGTGCATTGTGTTATCCAACTAATGAGGTCAAGACTTAGGCAAACTTAGGGCTAAAGTCGACATTGGAGTATTTGTAGGATATGCACCAAACAAAAGGATACCGAATCTACAACAAAAGAACCCGAAATATCATGGAAACAATTCACGCACGTTTGATGAGTCTTAGGTCAAATGGCTCTGGACACTCCAGCCAGACCCGCACTTCAAAACAGTCCCATTGGTTCATCCCTTGTTCCAAACTCCTCTCAAGAAACTCCATATGTACCTCCATCCAAGATGATTTAAAGAAATTGTTTGATCCTATGTTTGATGAACTTTATGATCCATGTACTAATGAGGTGTTGATTCCCACAACAGAGGGCCGCTCATATTCACGTGAATGAAGGCAATCCTCGGTCTCAATATCTTTAAGTCAAGAAGCGCTGCTGTGATCCTTGATCTCATCAACAAATCATCATTCTTCAAATGTACATCATGGAAATGTTTCGGAATCAATGATGAAGTTAATCCCTTTGCTACTCTGAAGATGCTCCATTTGAAAACATATTTGCTCTGAATCATCATCGAACCATCTTCTTGGGAGACATCGACTCTGCTACCTCGGTCCCTCAACAACCGCCACATGAACACCTTAGAAAATGGACTCACGATCATCCACTAGACAACATCATTGAAATCCTCTCATCCCAGTATCAACACGGAAACAACTTGCAACCGATGCCTTATGGTGCTTCTTCAACTCCGTACTATCTAAGTTCGAACCAAAAGATGTTAAAACCGCCATGAATGAAGACAATGGTTCAATGCCATGCAAGATGAAATTCATGAGTTTGATCGACTTGATGTATGGGAGTTAGTACCGCTCAGGCGTGCTATGATTATTGCTCTTAAATGGATCTTCAAAGTGAAACTTGATGAGCATGGTGATGTGTTGAAGAACAAGGCTCGATTAGTTGCTAAAGGATACCGCCAAGAGGAGGGTATTGACTTTGAAGAATCTTTTGCTCCAGTTGCTCGAATCGAGGCAATCGAAATCTTTTGGCTAATCTCGCTAGTAAGAACATGGTAGTCTATCGATGGATGTTAAGACGGCATTTACGAGCGGAGATCTTAAAGAAGTCGCTCACGTTAGCCAACTGAAGGATTTGTGAATCAAGAGCATCCTACTCACGCTTATCGTTTGAAGAAGGCTCTTTACGGGTTAAAGCAAGCTCCAAGGGCATGGTATGATACCTCACAAAGTTTCTTCTATCTACCGGATTTAGCAAAGGAGCAGCTTGATCCAACATTGTTCACCGTGAAGTCGTGCAAACATTTAATTCATGTTCAAATTTATTTTGATGATATTATCTTTGCCTCGATCGACCCCAATGAATGTGACCGTTTTCAAATGAAATGAGTTCAAAATTTCAAATGTCAATGATGGGACAAATGTCATTTTTTTGGGATTACAAATTTCACAAAGTCCGGAGGCATTTTCATAAATCAATCTAAATATGCAACCGAGATCTTAAAGAAATTTGGATTTGATTCAAGTGACCTGTCGACACTCCCATGATTGATCGAACCAAACTAGATGAGGACCACTCGGGGATCATGATTGACCAAACGAAATATCGTAGTATGATTGGATCCACTTATGTACCTCACGCTAGTAGACCGTACATCTTGTTCATTGTTTGCATGTGTGCTAGATACCGTGCTAAGCCTACTAAAAAGCACCTTGAAGCGGTTAAACGGGTCTTCGGTATCTCCAAGGAACCATCGATATGGGTCTCGGTACTCGAAGGACACCGGTATGTCACTAACGACCTATCACGATGCCGATCATGCGGTGTCAAGATACTCGTCGAAGTACATCCGGAGGTGCTCGGTTTTTGGGTGATAAGCTTGTGAGATGGTCCTCAAAGAAGCAAATGAGTACTTCTATTTCTCTACAGAGGTCGAATACATAGCCATGTCATCTGTTGTGCTCAAATCTTATGGATGAGATCTCAATTATCCGACTATGGCTTTGAATTCAACAAAATCCTTCATCTTGTGATAATAAAAGTGCTATTGCTCTCTCATGCAACAATGTTCAACACTCAAGAGCAAAGCATATCGACATTCGACATCATTTCATCGGGAACAAGTGGAAAAAGGTGTGGTGGAACTCTATTTTGTGAGGTCCGAATATCGCTTAGCGACATCTTCACCAAAGCTCTTCCAAGAGAACGCTTTGAGTTTATTCTTCCACGTCTTGGCGTGAAAAGCCTTCAACCGAAACACTCAAACGCCTTGAGGAGGATGACGAGGAGTAAAGGTTTCTTCATCTATCTCATTTATATATCTATTCTAAAAACAAAATACAAAATTTTAAAACTTTCAAAATCCATAAAAATCTAAAAAATCAAAAATCTTCTTAAAAATATTGTCAATTTGTTTTGCTTTTTCTCGGTTCGACAATATCTACGGTCTTTGTGTTGTCATTCAAAGAATGACACGGACTTTAGATGTTGTTCGAATGTTAAAAAATCAAAAATTATTTTTTGGGAGAAAGAGAAACATTGGTTTATTGTCATTTCGAGCAAAGAATCCGCTTTTTAAAGAAAGAACGAGCCATTCTTTACCATGTTTTCAAATTCCATGCTCGATTCTATAAACATTTATCTGTGAAAACTAACGCTTTGAAAATAACTCGGTCTCTATTTTGATAATCATCGGACTTATTTGTCAAAATCTCTATCTCTCAATCAACAACCTATGTCATTGATTGAGGGGAGAATGATTTCAATCAAATTAACAAGTTATTTGGCATTAAATTGTTTTCAAAAGATATTCATGCATGTTTTACCAATGGACTTTTTAAAGTCTTAAAAACCGATCCTTTTCAGTTAAAACGCTTTCATAATCAAGTCACAATTCTCCTTAAAAGCTTTCAAAATCAATTTAAATCTATAAGAGATCACAAATCTCAAATGATTTGATAATTGTGATCGGGGAGAATGTGTGATTTAAATTGGATTTAAGCCGATAATTCGGTAAATGGTTTTATAAGGATGTACATCTTTATCCTTCCCACATGTGACAAACGATTTCAAAATTTTCAAATTGCACATGTTGAGGGGAAGCATCTATCTTAAACCTATGATTTGAAACGTGATCATTTATCTCAATGTGCAGGTTCCCTCCAGTATGTGCAAAACCCTCTTTCAAACTTAGAAGCACATATTGAGGGGGAGCAAAATCATGAAAACCTCATCCTTCCCGGAAATGCTATATTTACTTGAGTTGATCATGGAAGTGATGGTGATATCTTTTAGAAAAATGGTAATCAAAGAAGTAATTTCTTCCTCTTGCCTCCGTGCAAAACGATTTCAAACATTTGATGCACATGTTGAGGGGAGCACTTATTCTAAAAATATCAAAACAATTCGGTACAAAATGTTTTGATATATCACAAGTATCTCGGATTGATTTTCAAATGGTTTTCAATTGATTCCAATGGCGGATGAACAATACCAAATAGACCGACAAACTTTACTTTATATGCGGTGATATAAGGATGATAAGGTTAGGTATTGGTTCCCATGATCCGCCGAACGGGAGGGATCTACCGAGGACAATCCACTAGTTAGTGTAGAAGTCCTTAGGTATGATGATAAAAGGAGAAAAGTGAGATATGGGAAGAGTGCGGATCGAGACAGAGCAAGCTTGGAACAAACCCAACAAGGTTCTTGCAATGAAGTCTCGGTAAGCAAGGGGTTGAAGAATTAAAAAGAATTGAATGAGAAAGGGTGAAAACAAATAGCCCTCCATTTATTCAACCTTAGGGCGTAAACCGGGTTCAATTCATATGCTCACGATGGTAACATCGGTATTGAAGACAAGGCGCCATGGACCCAAAGGACGCCTTGCACTTCAACTTTCCAAACCACTCAAGTTCCTCTTAAAGGACTTGTTTCATTCTCACGGGAACCGACATTATCTATTGACTTTCTCTTGAGATTGTTGATATTGAAGAAGGAGAACCTCTCCTAGTCTCCCAAGACAGATCCAAATATGCACAAATTGAGTCTAGAGCCACGAGATCATCAATAAATCTCATTAGGACACTTTCAATGAAGACTCTCTGCTTCACACAATGTGGAAAGAGATTATATCTTGAGTCCCACGCATTATCCTTGTGGTATTGCGGTAACATCCGAGTGATGTGTTTACATATTCACAATGAAGATGGAAAGCCTTCTCAGAGCCAACATCAAACAAGCTCACGGTAGGTGGCATGCGAGATCTATTATATAGATCAACCATGTGACAACCGAGAGAAACAATGGGGTGATTCAATCTCTTGAATCAATCACAGTTCGAGTTATGGTTTGACGGATACCTTTGAAAAACCGGTCGTGTGCTTAACAACTCCTTTCTTTAGCACATCGACCGTGTACTCATTTTCAAACCAAAAGGTGTTTTATGATTGATAATTGATTTTCAATAAAACCTTCGTTGTATTGCAAAACAATTTCTATTGAGCAATACGATTGATTTTCAAATCTCTTTTCATCAATCGAATGGACTTAAAATTACCGTTCACTCACTCCGTGTTGTCTTCTTTGAGACGCTCCATTTGGGAACAACTAGGCATTGCGAAACCACATCAAGGAAATTCTTGAATTATACCGATCGCAGCGGTACATGTCTTGATCAACGGGGAACCGTGGGCGTGTACCTCAATTCAACAAAGTGATCAAAGACACTTTCGTGTGATTTATTGCTAATCTGTTGTATGCGGTACACTTGACGTTCGGTGATCGAATGAAGCGGTCAATCCATAGCCGCATGCTCACTTACACATTCATCTCAAAAGAAATCATGATTAGTGCATCAGCGACTACGATATTTTCACTCCGTATGCTTCGCTACTGCGCCAATATCATGAATCAACTAAAGCTTCCGCTACTCTAATGAGAAGATATCATGATCCGAGAATGTGAGCATGTCGGTCCTATAGTCACAACATCACATAATACCAACACCACAAAGGATGTCTCGGAGATTTCGATGGTGATGATCTCAAAAGTGGCTCAAATTTATTATCACGTGGATTAGTAAAGACCTCCACTTTGATTAACCAAACATGCAACGTGAAGAATCAATGACTACGAGCTTGAGCAAAGTACTACATCAAGAATGCAAGAACAATTTTTGTAATATCTGTTTGTATTCTATGTAATTTTAGTACATGATTGAGGTGACCTCCTTGGGGAGATTGTTAGGAATTAGAACTTCCGGTATTAAAGAGTCGGTCACCTCAAGTATATGTAATCGTTAGAAAGCTCGTAGTCGTAGTTATTTTAAGTTAAGTAGTATTTAGTTAAGTAACACCGTGTAGGACTGACGGGTCTTTACCACCTGTGATGCCCGATCCACACCCGTTGTGTGGCGTTTATGTAAGACTATAAATACTCTCTACCTCCCAAGGTAGAGAGTTGGAGCTCATAATAATATCTTTCACTTTCTCTCACTAAGTTCCCTAAACCTCTAACTTTCTCTCTCTAGAATTCCATTCATACGCCACCTTGTGTTATGGTTTGATGTGTATGTGAAAACTAATATCCTACAGCTGGACAATGGTTGGTGCCAAAAGGCACCCGGGGTCAGGGTGTTCCCGCCAATCTACAACTTTATTGTGGAATATGTTTCTTAACTTATTATTGTAATATAAATTGAGACAATAGTTTGTAGTCCCTTGTACACAAGAGTATTTGTATTAATTGGTTTCTTGATTATTGATAATTATTTTTAGATTGCTCTTTCGTGATAAGAAAAAGAATGCGATATGTTCTCTTACTTTGAGTAATTATTGATTGAGCACCAGAGTGTTGCAATCAAGACAATTAATGATGTGGAAATTGAAAAAAATTATCGCTACGCATTTACCTCATCATAAGCAAGGACCAACTACAAAGTCCATTACTTGATTTCTTAAGAAAAACCTTCCAAACCTAACGATGTCAAGAACTCAAATATGGACTAATTCAAGCCAAATTGAAAGTTAAGGATGATGACTCGTTGAGTCATTGTTGTTGTATCGAGTTTGAGACATCACATGCTTATCGAGATAAAATGTAATGGAAGTTGTGCGTAAAATGATTGCTATTATTGTCTTCATTTTATGTTTATAATTCATGTGCAAACTTTAAGGTACGCGAACCTTGACGAAAGGAAGTGTAAACGGATGAGTTGTGTCCCAAAGTTTACACCTTGTTAGAATCGTTGCTCTAGGTTTATTAGACCTTATCTAGGATAATCAATAAGCACAAATAACAATGAACAACAATATGTATGCACGTGAATAATCAAACTATCATTGTTATTATTAAGGTTTCTTCGTCATCATCATGTGTTCTACAAAACACATCTACATTTCAATCCTAGACGATCAACTCTAAGACGGTTACAATCTAACGAGGATCAATGATCCTTGAGGTCGACCAACTAGTCGACTAACACAATAGTCTAGGCGTTCATAAACTCACGCCCTAGACACACACACACCTTTGTCTGATGTTTACATTGTTTGACACATATAAACCTAATTCCTTGTATCTCTTTATATAATAAAGATACTAGGGTTACAAATGACTACAAGGGACTAGATAATAAATACTTCTTTGCCAAGTAGGTCCCTTGTCTTTCTTTGTCTTCAATAGTCCTTCATCTTTCATGTACTTTGTCTTATCAACTTTAAATATAGTTCCCAACAATCTTCCCCTAGTTGATAATGAAAAAACCAAATAAGCACGAACAAATATGTCATGAAAGAGATAAACAAACTTCCCCTTAAACATGCAATCACCAAGAATCTTCAAGTTGCAATCTTCTATGTAAATATTCTTCCCCTTTTTGTCATCTTCAATTAGGGGTCATAAGTGAGAAACCTTGATCTTCACAACTACGAATCAATATCATACGTCCAATCCATCCTTCCAATGTTTCAAATTACCCACCATTAAGTTTTCCGCATCTAAAAATGAACTTGAAATAGTAGAAATCAAAATCGGTAGTAATAACAACTAGCGCTTGTAAAACCTTCACTCGAATGATGCATGCAAATGGTTAAACATTTTAACATTAAGATTCCCCAAACCCATATGTTAACCATTTGAAGAATGTAGGCTTTATGTAATAATTCGATGAAGAAAACCAAGTATAACCAACTTGATGCTGAAGTAGAACAACCCAAACCTGTGTCTTATATCTTGCACTAAAGATGACATCGAACATATACCCAATCATGGTGTATAGGGAGACCGCAATCCCTTGACAATAATCACTGAGCACAATAACGTAACTCCTTCAAGTGTTTTGTCAATTCATTGTCACATGAACGACAAACAAGTTATCTTAAAAGTGTAAATGACCACTTTAAGATATAATAAAACACAAACCCAAATAATTCCACTTCATCTTCAAATAGGTGATAAACGCCTTTCTTCAGTAATCAACTATGACAATAAGAATGAGCCATGAACACCATTAAGAACAAAACCAAAATCCAAACTCCATGTTTGACTTCCCTCAAGTCCAAAACTCCTCGTGTGTACCAAATAACCTTGTGTGTGTGAAATCACGGTTTAAAACCATAACCCGCCATGTACCACCCAATATCGATTGAATTCTTATACGCCAAGCAAGGTATAAACCAACAAATAATTCCAATGAGGAGTACCAACTCGGTAGAATAAATAAAAGCACATCCAAGTAAATAAACGATGATGCAATGCCCTTCACATCTTGGACCAAGTCAAAGTTGCTTGAAAGAAGGTCAAGAGTGTCGCCACCATCCATGATCCATAAAATTGTATATTAGAAGCCAATACATGCAAAGGTCCACCACCGACCCATGATAGAGATATACCAATCACAAATCTACCATTAAAACATACTTGCACAATTAATTTATACCTTGATCACCTTGTGCATGTGCATGTATCCATACCATCAACAAACTGAAATACCAAGCAACATCCAACTAGCTCCTCTTGCACGTATCAAACTAATAGTAGCAGTACTTTAAAAAGTATGAGCAACACTTTTAATAACTCTCAGCAGTGAATACAAGCAATTGTGACTAGTAACATAGCGATAGTTTGATAAAGGTAGCGAGAATCCATGACAACTAGCGTGATGAGTAAAGCAAGTTCCGAATGATTGATTAAAAGCAGCGATAGTAATAACTAAGTAGCATATGAATGATGTAAGAGCAGTCGAGCAATAGTATTGAAGTAGCAATCTGTTGCAGCCAAGAAACCGTTATAAATGCGCCATTGCACAGCCTCCATGAACCTCTCACTTGACTCTTAATAACAATCTTTTCGAACCACGGTATTTGCATAAGCCACAACATAAGAACTTGCTTCTTCATAAGTCGACATACTATCATGTCTCATCGAACATTCAACCATTTGCAATTCCATGCATAGAATCCAACAGCAGATTAATGCGTTACAGCAGAAATTCAAGAACAACAAGCAGTGGTAACGAGCATAATACTAGCAGTGGAAACATGCAACGAACAGTGGAAACGAGTTACCTTAGCAGTGGTAATGAGCGAAGCAAGCAGTGGTAACGAACATGAAGGCAGTGGTAACGAGTATTCTAGTGGATACAAAGTACAAGCAAGATTAATCTTGCAATGATCCATAAAGTATCAATCAACACGTTTAACCCGATCATTAACTTCATTATTACCCTCGTTCATCCTTCACTATCGTAATCCACTACCAATCACAATGATTCATCAATAAAGAGACATATATCAACAAACGATTCACATGTAAAGAGAACCATGTACATGAATGAACGGATCACTAACTTTGAGGTAAGCAATATTATTAAACAAATTGTTACTATCACAACTTCATAGCTCATGCACATGTTGTATTCAATATGTCACAAAAGGTCGATACTCTAAAATCAAACCGCCTTACGCTCATCAACGACATTCATAATGGGCTAGGGTTTAGATTAGTTAAGGTTTTGTAAAGTTTTAATTACATTAATTGCTCAAATATTAATCATGAGGAACAATTAATGACAAACCCTAATAAATAAGTATCCCTAAAACCCTAGAAACCCAAGAAAAATTAGACTTTGTATACCTCTCAAGAGCCATTTTAACACGAATAACTTTCGACTCGGACCTCGGATGAAAGATCCTCCGGTGAAACGTTAGATGGGTATATAGAAGCTCCACCAAAATTTTAGCCCGATCCAACGGTTAACTAAAAGTTATACTGTTTGAAAACCGACCGAAGCATTACGAAAATATAACCAGGTTGTGAATTTTTCTTCTTTCGCCATTCTCTTCAAGAAACCTTGTAGATCCTAGATATCGAGAGCCACCCGCTCGATACCACATGTTAGAATCGTTGCTCTAGGTTTATTAGACCTTATCTAGGATAATCAATCAAGACAAATAACAATGAACAACAATATGTATGCACAATGGAATAATCAAACTATCATTGTTATTATTAAGGTTTCTTCGTCATCATCATGTGTTCTACAAAACACATCTACAAATTTCAATCCTAGGCGATCAACTCTAAGACTGCTACAATCTAACAGGATCAATGATCCTCGAGGGTCGACCAACTAGTCGACTAACACAATAGTCTAGGCGTTCATAAACTCACGCCTACACACACACACCCTTTGTCCGATGTTTACAACTTTACATTGTTTGACACATATAAACCTAATTCTGTATCTCTTTATATAATAAAGATACTAGGGTTACAAATGACTACAAGGACTAGATAATAAATACTTCTTTGCCAAGTAGGTCCCTTGTCTTTCTTTGTCTTCAATAGTCCTTCATCTTTCATGTACTTTGTCTTATCAACTTTAAATATAGTTCCCAACACACGAATTATGAAAAATTACAAAAATATATATAGATTCGGAGTGATGAGTCACTTGCCTTTCAATTTAGGGTTTTTACACCGAACTCGGCCGACTACATCAAGCTATGGAGGTGATGAAGCGAGTGTGGCATCTCCACACACACGCCATCAAAAAGCCGAAAATTTCACTTTCTAGACACTTGGTGATGGCGTCACTATCCGGTCATGAGTTCAAACATTTGTCTTTTTCTTTCAAACTTCATCCAAACAGAGCCCAAAACTTGCCCAATTTCAGTAAATGCATAACCCTTGACCTACAAACAAAATATGATTTAAGCCAGAATAGAGATAAAATGAGGTAAAATGCATAAAAACATAAAGTAAATGACCTCTAAAATCGTTATCAAATTACACTTCATCATCTTTATTTAACAAACCAAAACTTAGTGTATATGTTTCAAGAAGTGTCGTGCACGAAATCCTTCACTTTATCATTAGTGCGAGAACCTCGCTCTATAAATGTCACGGTGTGTTATGATAGATGCTAAGAACATCCACTATAGTGGCTTATAAATAGGTTTATAATATAATGAAGAGGTTCATCCTTTTGTTAACCATAGTGAAAACCTATTTCATGCGGCATGAAAAGGTCTAGCATCTTGAACTTCTTCACAATTTAATGTATTTGAGATAAATGTGATGTTTATAAAGCTTTAAAAAGTTTATGCAGAAGTGGAGATAGGTTTATACAACCAAAAGTTTTAAGAATTAATGATATTGATCAATTATAAACTTTTATAAAGGTCAGTAGTTTACCATAGTGGATGCCCTAATGGACCAACATCACACCAAGCCCACACGTTTCAAATAAAATGTGCACCTTTCTATTTTAGGATGCACTAAAATAAATGATCACTTTATGTTTCAACCAATATATAATCAAATAACTATATAGATCTTATTTTAACCAAAGCCAATGCATGAGAATAAAAGAAACACAAATTCAAGACATATGCTTTTTTGAAGCACGAAGTAGATTTTTTAGTGATAACAAGCAAAAACATTTATAACCTCAAGATCATCATCAATATTTCTTTCTTCATTTCCATTTCTTTCTATTAGACTTGAAACTTGTGGTTTGCTCATTTCCAGTTCATTATATAAGCAATGGAAAACAAGTTTTTATTGGAATACAACCATGTAGTAGAGTCAACCGTGTGAAATAAAGTATAGTATAGAAGATTGAATAGTTGCCATATATAATTAAATGTAGCATGGTTGTCTTAGAAGTGTAGTTTAGAAGATTGAATAGTTGTCATATATTGTTTAATTAAGGGTAATTTAGGCAAAACATTGAGCATTAATTTAGCTAAGATATTCAACAATTGACTTTCGACTTTCAAGTTTCAAGTTTCACTTTCACTTTGACCATTTTACATTTTATGCGAGTTAAGATAAATAATATTGATTGTTGAAAAGTATAATCATTAAACATTTCCAAAAGATATATAAAATGTGAGATTTTTTGGGAGAGAGAGAGAGAGGTTATGTTTACCACTTTATACTAATAGAAGAATACTCGCATAAAGCGATGATATAACGTCATATAATTATACTTGCAAAATCGTGTATTTGATTCGACCTATGACACAAAGCGTGTGTTTTTAAAATTAATATAGTGTGTGTTTTTTAAAAGTTGTCAACTTTATAATTGATCAAGCTTAAGGTGTTGCATAATTTAAACAAAACTAGCGAGACTGCGCTTCGTTGCATGGAAGTACCTTATAACAAAAATTTTGACGAGCGTTTTTTTTAGATTATACATTTTTTCGTGATTATAACTACGGATGATGAGAATTTTAGATTGAAATAACTTTATGAAATCACAATACATTTCATATAAAATAGCAATGTATATATGAATGGTTGTATTCGAGTGATAGTTCCTGAGTTGGGTTTTTAGATGTTGAGGTTATGTTGGTGACGTAAGGTATATGTGACAGAGGTTGTTTTATTTGTGATTATAGTTCACTATTGTGAAATGTGAGGATGAGTTTTAGCTCGAAGAAATAGCTGAGAGTGGTCAATTTTTGGTGGTGATCGGCTCATGATAAACAAGCATATTTCTAGAGAAACTAAAGATTGAAGATGAGAAAGTGAAGATGGTTTTGTTTTTTAGTTTTAAGAGTGTTGTAATTTATATGAATGTTACAATTCTATAGTTTAAAGAATTGAATGACATTTATTTTTTTGGTTGTTTTAAGTTTATAGAATTTAAGATATTTAATTTTTTAAGTTGTTATAAGTTTATATAATTGAATACATTTTAATTTTCTTTCTTCAACTTTAATTATGTGTATGATACAAGCTTTGTAAAATACTTTTTCCATTATAAAGTTTGTTGAATCTTAATTTTTAAGCCTTCTATTAATAAGACGTCCCTAAATGTATTATATAGAAGAGATGATACATTAATTTAACTTTTCAAGATTGGGGATTCACTCCTTAGGCCATCTCCAATGCAGTGAGGTGGCAAAGTTTAAACACGGTTCTTCATGCATACAACCCATTGTGAGAGTGCCATGTCATTCGCAGTGTAAATGGTGTGTGTTCAGAGAGATACGATTGATGCATTGTACTTTATGAATTAAATATTCGGTTATAATTTTGTGTGTCTACTTTTTGGTTGATAGGAATAAAATAAGCTGTAAAATATTTATTCAAGTGAGGGTAGTGGAAACATAGTAAAGCGCAATCCATTGTGGTTGTTTTATATGCAATGTTAAATGCTGACATGTGAGTGATGTGGTATCACATTATACCTTAAAGTGTTTAATGGATTGTAGATGCCCTTATAAGAAGAAGATTTTATTTTTCTTATTCTTTGTATTTAGACGTGTTGCACAAGTTTCACATAGATATGATTATAACCTATCACACACACCTCGTTGTCGCCAACAAACTCATCAGCTAGCATGCAATCCGTTAAGGTTTGGTATTTTTTAATTATATCTGATTCTTTTCGTATTTTTATTTTCCAGAAACTGATTGAAATGTTAGGTTAGTAACAGTTGTTTGATTGATAGAGTGACTATTTAAAACTGAGGTAGCCAATGTTTGTTATTTGGTTTCGACATATATATTGATGATGATTAATTTTATTAGCGTAAACATCGCAATTGATATTCTTGCCCTTTGATGTCTGATTAATGATGCAACAGGGAAACATGTTACAACAACGCAGGAACCCTTTTTCCATAGCATGTGCTGCTGCTGCTTTAATTGGTAGTGCAATATGTTTGAGGCGGTGGCTTAAACAGAATCAACAACCACTAAGCCTCATATATGATGAAAAACTTGAGAAAGCTTCTAATTTTGATCTTGGTTCTTACTATGATAAGGTGGAAAAGAAATTGATTGAGATTAGCAATCGCAATCTCATGCTCAAAAAATTCCTGCTGAATACCAGTTTTGATTATAAATACGAAGCGCAGGTCATTAGGTTGATTCGTTATGCTGTTAATTCTAATGTCCAAGAGCTTGATTTATCGTTTTGGTTTGATTATGGACCGGATGTTGAGATTGTGTTAGATGAGTCTTTTTTCATCAATTCACATCTTACTCATCTTAAATTATCATGCGCCTTTCCTCATCCAACCCATACGGTTAGTTGGGAAAACCTCAGGTCTTTGTCTCTTTCTAGATTAAGTTTAACAGAAGACTTTATCCAAAAAATACTTTCTGGAAGTCCTCTTGAAACATTCAAGTTAGACAACTGCGACGGTGATCTTTGGAACCTTGATATTACTTCAAATAGTGTCAAAACTTTGAGATCTCTGAAACAGACAATTTAGAAGGACGATAGATGTAAAACTAAAGGCTCCTAATATTGTTTCATTAACAATCAAAGGAAGTTTGCCGTTAAATCAGCTTCTGTTGTTCGATGTGACTTCGTTAGTCAAGCAAACTTGGATTATACTGAAGATGATATTGGGGATCTCTCTCCCACGAGGAAGAAGAAATGATTTACCGACATCTTCAAGATCTTACCCACGTCAAGGAGCTTAAACTTGGGGAGATATGCTCAGAGGTAAAATGTCCTTCTTTTGGCAAGTTTTGTCTTTGCAAGAGTTATTGTTCATTTATCTTGAAGTAAATAGCAAATATCGTGCCTGCCAAATTGCAGGCATAGTCCTTACATTTTCGAAAGTCCTAAGTGTCGTCCCCTGCATCAAAGCGAAATCATTAAAATGCCTTGCCTTCAAGTTAGACTTTGTCATTTCACTTTGGGACATTTTAGTCATTTCGCTTTGGGATGGGGACTATATCAAAGTAGGGACTGTGGTACCTTGTTTTAACTAGTATTACAAGCATAATGATTGTTGTATACGTTAAAGGTTTGTTGGACTATAATGTCTCCTTATGCCAAAAGACATGTATATACGTTTTATAAATCCTGTATTCTAGTTTGGGCCAAAGGCCAACAAGCCCATTAGATGAATAATATGGCAGTTATAGGGTTATAACGGCTCTTTTGGTGAAACGACACAATCCCAGAAACATCACAACGCTTAGATGAAAGCTACAGGCATGATGGTGTCGCTTTTGTATAAATAGATTAGGAATTTTGTAATTCTATGTAACCCTTCATTTATAATATCAGAGTTTATACCTTGTATAATGATTCATACATGATGCTTGTTTGATTGTTGATAATCCTGGAAACCTAGAAGTATAGCATCCTGGAAAACGAACAAGGTTTATGCTAATGCGTTTTCAAAGTGATTATTGTAAGGTAGGTAATTCAGTTCAATGATTGTTTTCTTACATTAGCTTGTCTGCCACATGATACATCACTTAATTAGTTAGAATCAGTTACTAAAAACTTAAATTTAGTTATTTAGAGTTCAA
The DNA here is from genome assembly GCA_022545495.1 of Chrysanthemum lavandulifolium. Lineage (NCBI taxonomy): Eukaryota > Viridiplantae > Streptophyta > Magnoliopsida > Asterales > Asteraceae > Chrysanthemum > Chrysanthemum lavandulifolium. The sequence goes on along the minus strand of CM040243.1, from coordinate 109,901,709 downwards.
GTCACAGTAATGATCGGTATAAACTCACTCCACAATGGCACGAAACATAATTATAATGAAACATTGCAATAAAGACCGGTATAAACTCACAATCTTTAATTCTCATTATAATGAAACTACATTGAGAAGAACTATGAACCCATTTCATAATTATTTGCTATGGACAATGACATGTAGTTTCTTGTTGTTGGTGGTTGTTTTTGTTGCTTCTTTTATTGTGCTCTCAAAACTCATCCTTGGAATTTCTACTGTCTTTTTTATTTTATTATTTCTCTAGGGCATGTGTTTTGTTTTGAAGGGATGTGATTGCTGGTTACTCATTGCTATCTTTTGCTGATAGGTTCGCTCCCATTTGGAAGCTAACGGTCCCCCTAAGGATGACGACTATTATGATGAGTATGTTGAGGATTGGATGAGTATGATGAAGGATCGGATGAGCAGATGCTGCTGCGATGATGACCTTTTATAATTGCACTTTAAATTCATGTTTATCCTAGACATGTTTATTGTTTTCTAATTGTAAGTTGTTTCAGAGTTTGTTTTATATTATCTTATGTGCATGCATTTCCAAAAGAATGAGTTAGGTTTTATGTTATCTTGTGTGTGCGCTCAAGTCTTTCGAATGGTTTCACGCTTACCAGCAGCTTCACAAATTGGTTTTTAAGTATAGGTTCTACTTGTTGTTCCTATCAAATCTACGTGGGTGCACCTACAACCTTTCTCGGTGTTGGTCTTTGGTTATAGAAAATTGGAGGTGAGTTATGACATAGCGTTAAAACTAACTGTAACAATTTTCTGTGATTGCAGCTAGGATGCAATACCTTGAAATTTTAGTAAATGCACCTAATATTATTTCATTAACAATCGAAGGAAGTTTGCTGTTAAGTCAAGTTATGTTGTTAGATGTGAATTCATTAGTTGAAGCAAACTTGGATTATACTGAAGATGATATTGGTTTTCTCTGCCACTGGGGAAGAAAAATGATTAAACGACATATTCGAATCTCCAAACAAACTTGGATTATATTCATATCATTTGTTGACTTTGTGAATTGTGATAGTCTGAATCGGGTAAGGAAGCTTCCACGGGTCCATCAGCGTATGAGTTATCTCAGTAAAATGCATATTCAACCACTAACTTGTTGCGCAATATGCAAACTGAGTTCAAAGACGCAGCTCCAAACAAACATTTGTGAGAGGTGATGGCGGTAAGTGGTCAGAGGGTATGAAGCACCGCCTAATATGAAACTAGTCCAAATGGGTTGTGGAGGTTACCTAAGTTGTTTGGGTGCTGTGCTGTCTTTGACTGGAATACCACAGGAACTTGATAGAAGAAAAAAAACACTATTTTAGTACGAGCATGCTATGTTTGTTACTTTGTTTTGACATTTGATCTTGCTTTTGAGAGCTTGTTAAAGATGAAGTCTTATTCTAGAATATTTGACCCTAAATACATGCTTCCCATTAACCCAAACAATTGTTATTAGTCTACTTTGTGGAATTGGATGTTGGCTTTTGATATACTGTTTTGTTTAGGACAATCTTTTTCTCCTGTGAACTCAATTGACAGGTTGTTGCCACCAAATAGTTATAACACACGTGTAAAAGAACTAGAGGGAACCCAGAGAACAATGTCAAATGAGTAATAGGAGATATTTACCATCCATGATAGTACACCATGTGATAGTCCCAACTAACAAAAATTGATGGACTACCAAATCCCACACGTTTAAGATTGCTTAATAGAATTGTCTTAATGTTCTAGATTGTTTAATATAATTGATTTACATGTTTGATGTTTACACAGGCATGTATGGCTTCATATGTAGTAAAACCTGAATAGTTGTGTATTTCTACATGAACATACTTGATGTACAACGTTGTTAAAGCATGTTTTCAATAAATTAATTGAAATATCCGAGTTTGTTTGGTGTTTTGCAGTTGGATGTGTGATTCAAGTTGCTCATTTCAGGACCCAAAATACAAATAATCAAATAAGCTGTTATGATAAGCAACAGCAAACAATCACAATAACAATAAGTAGTTTACCAGCACATTGAAAACCTTAAGAACAATAATATATTATTCCAACCCAAATCAAGGATTCAACATAACTTTCAGACCAAATGTCTGAACCCGACTACACATCATAGGCTACTTAACATACTTATATATAACTAAACAACCATCAAACAGAGACAAACACATAGACAAGACCAAACAAACTTAACGAAACAAGTACCACAAAACACAATCAAAAGACTTCATCGGCGCTAAAACATATTAATATTGTTTGTTGATGGTAATCGGCTGAATCGGTAAGGCAACTTCCACGGCTCAAGCAACATATCAGGTATCTCAGGAATATCCATAGTCAAACCACTAACTTCCTGCGCAATATGCAAAACCGAGTTCAAAGAATGCAACCTATCAGTCAACTCTGTCAGCTGCGCCCGTAACACATTATTCTGAGACGCCGCACCAACAAACATCTGCGTCGCACCATCAATCTTCTTCATTATCATATTGTTATCAGTCTGCAAATTGTTAATCTCGCCTAACAACTCATCCAAACGGTTCTGTTTCTTCGCGCGAACGGCGCGCTGATTCTCTGTTCGATATCATCCGTTTACGCTTCCTTTCGTCAAGGTTCGCGTAACGCAAGTCTCCATCGGATCCCGGTGACGCCATTTAATCACGTCAAATTAATTTTATTACTAGTTTTCTAAGTGAATAATTAATTAAAAAATAAAATGTTCTTTTCGAATAAACGCGAATAATTAAAATTTTATCAAACAAGTGAAGTTCATGAAAGCTCGTGAAACCAGTAGAGGAAAACAACTGAAAAGGAGTGCAGGATTCGGATCCGGTGCATTAATATTGCATACGTCATGTATAATAAGGACTCATTAGATTTGTATCATATATATAAACAAAAGACCCAATTCAATTCACAACCCTAATTTTAATTCAACTTAAAATTAAAATCAATTAATTTGTGATGTAACAGAAGGGGGTATCTGCAAAGATGAACAAACATGAACATAATTCAATTAGATAATTATTATAATATTACAAGCAATTGATTAAAATGATAATAATAACAATAATGATAAAGTCAAAAAGGGGAATAAATAATGGAAATGATAAGCAAATAAAATAAAATGAACGATGAAAACAAGAGAGAAAATGGAATATACCTTGGTGGGTGAGGGTAGGTGGGTGAGAGCCAAAAATGAGCGAAAGAAGGTTTTTGAGAGGAGTTTGAGGGGGTTTTTATAGGGGTCGAGGGTGTGGGTTCCGAGAAATTTCTTTGATTATTTAATTGCAATTTGGTACTCACTAATACGGCACCTAGTTTTACTCTTATGATCATTTAAGATCAGCCCCTTTTGAATTTGTTTATTGCAAATAAGCCCTTGACATTGTTGAGAATTTAAAGCTATTGGATAACAAGAGTTAAATATTGTATGTTTATCTATTAGTTTTCTCTTTTTTTTAGTTTTTTATCATCTTCATAAGCGTCAAAATTTTGTGGGTGTGATGACAGTATAACAAAGCTACTTGTATAAAGCATGCATAACTCCAAAAAGTTCAAATTATCAAAGAAACGCTAACTCTGTATATCTTTTGGTGTCGACTAATGTTTTGAAAGGCCAAGGAAAGACTAAAGGCTGAAAGAACCAAAAGAGCCTCGAGTGAGACGCATACCAAAATCGGATTCACGAATCTGAAGCGCACTAAATACATTAAGTTTTTTATAATATATGTGACCATTTATGTAGCTTAAATAACACAAAATAACATTAAATACTTAATACATGACACATATAGTCATTATAAAGATTAAAATTGATCGGTTATCACTACCAAACCGGATCAACTCTTTGGCTCGATAAACTACATATATGATTAAAACCATATCGACTAAATATGATTGTTCAGACTTGCAGACTTAAATCTAACAAAGTTTCACAATTTAACCCAAAATATCAAGCAAGCAACATATTAATATTCAATGCTTAATGCCACATTTTCATGATAATATGTCATAAAGAAAATACTTAATGAAACAAAGTAACTTGTTAAAAATAACAATCAATAAAATAAACATAAAATCGATTCAATATTACAAATCATACAAAATTACAAATACTCACCATATGATGTGATGTTTGAAGATAAAATAAACTTATAGCGTTATTTACAAATCAATACAAATCGCTTCAAGATATAAACTTATGACGTGGGATATTACATATTTGTAAAATAATCGAATCTATAGTTACCCACTGATTGAGGTTTTAGTTCTTTTCAAATTAGGGTTATTAGATGTAACTTAAAAGGCTCATGATATAACTTATAAAGTTTCATGATCTTATCTTAATATTTAAAAGCCCAAAAACTGTTACATCTCCGAGGCAAAAACCCAAGGCTTTGCGCTTTTATGGGATTCATGCATGTCGTGAGCCTCGATCCGAAAAAATCCCTATAAACTGAGCCTTGAGTGAGAGGCGCTCAGACGCGCTTTTTAAAACTATGGTGTCTACTAACCTTTCCCAAATGACCATCCTCAAGCAATGTTCGATTGTTTCATTTCTCCAAAGTCCTCCCTTTTCGACCTTAAAAAACATTTACGTTGAGAGAATAAGCGCGAAATTGGCCAAAGTTGCCACTGTAGAATTTGAGCTTGAGACCCCAAGAAAGAATCCCAAGCCCCACTACTAGGCCACACCTTTGAGGTTGGTGGGAATCAAAGTATAGTATAATGTTTCGTTAGTGAAAATCAAAATCATAATAGATTATTACATCATTACAATATAAATGAAAATTTTGTTGTTTGTTTTAAGTTTTGAAATTTAACTACTTATTACTTGATTCATTTTCATTACGCCTATAAATCGCTATTTTCATTCCATAGGCACCTTTACTTTTTGTCATTTCATTTCGACTTGAAATGCATTTTGCCATTTTCATTTATTTTCAACACTCATTACGACATACCAAACAACATAAGAAAATAGTTCATTTGTTCCTATATCACAACTTAATGTTATAAATAAATAATAACAACTCATTTAATTACAATGTTCATTTCATTACATTTACATTCCGTTGTCAATTCATTGCGCTTAAACAAACAAACCAGTGTTTAAAATTTGTATTGTTTAATTTTAAAAATTGCATGTTTAATAATAGATATTTCGACTTTTTTAATAATAAATACAATTATAGATTATTTTTCATGTAAATCCATGCATATTACATATTAAGTTGTTTAAAGAGTTTACAAAATAGAAGTATTTTGTAACAAAAATGTTGTTTAGAGTTTCGGTTTTCTATGTTACAAGTCGGCCTGAAACTTAGTTGTATATCGCTTAAGCAATCATCTTTGAGATTTTAGTCATCCAAGTGACGAATTACTTAAATACTTTTGTGGACAAGCATGAACAACATGAAATGTAGTGGTTGCATTGACAACAAACTAGCGAGATCTCCATGAGACGCTATGCATGGAGTCTTTGAACTAAAATTTCTGGCGAACAAACGTTATTTTGTTTTGGGCTCTTTGATTTCAAAGTGATAATTATGCTATATGCCCCAGTACATTGGCTAGAGAATTTTATTTATTGGTTAAGGCAGATTAATTATATGTAAGAAATAGTGTTTTAAAATGAGAATGATTTGTGCTTTACATACTTGTAAATTATCTTTCATGACTTGTATTTGCTTAAAAGTTTATTTATGATGGTCTTTTTAATAATAAGCATTCACACTCAAATCCGAATTCCAGTTAAACCATCCAAACGAAAGCGGCCCGGGACCCAAATCACTAAAAGAGACCCCAAGGAAAATCTTAGAACTCACGGCCAGACTAGGAGAAAACGATTAATAAGAGAAAATGTCTTAAACCCTTTATAAGTAGTATATATATAGTGTCTTAATCCATGTTGTGTAGTCGTGCTTACAAGAGGACAAATCGCTTGAAAGTCGCCTCTGCATAAAGTGGCAAAATACGAGAAAACGCATTGAAAATCAACATGTTTTTATTCTTTCACGTTTGATACTTTTGGTTTCTTACCAAGAAATGTTTTCTCAACAGAGGCCAACGGCAGTTATGACAGAATGTTATGACACCTGATCCACAAATGTTGTTTTTAAGATAATTAATTTTGCGATTCAAAAATTAGCAAGCAAATTATCGCCGCTTGCCTTTCAACTTTACGTAAATCTAAATTAATTGCTAATAAAATAAGTTATCAACTTTTAAAAATAATAATAATAATAATTGTAAGTTCAAGAATTGGTAATTGAACTTATTCAAAGTGTGGAGGGCTGTTATCAATAATAAGATAAACATATAGGACTTAATAGTGAAATTTTGGTAAGTTTATAGAAGGAGTGGCATCGGTGTAAATATGATGAATGGTTGGCTGACAGCAAAGCCACACCATTGGTCATTTGATTTCTGCCGTACATTTGTAGATAGATCCTTCAACATGCGATAGGTGTAGATCTTTTCCCAAATAATTAACCATTTTTCATTTATCTTCCATTATATTTCACTTGCTTAGTTGCTTGCTATTAACCATGCTTGGTGTCTTTCACGTTCCAATTCACATAAAGGTATTAAATACTCATAAAATTTTACTTTTTCCTATAAACGTGTTGTTTTTAATTAGTCAAACAGAATACACTCTTTTTTAATTACCAGCTAATACCTATAATTTATTATTATTACATTTATGTAGGAAAAAAAATGTCTCATATTTTAGCTGTCACACAAAACATCAAACATGTGTGATGAAACTATATAACAAAATACTGTAATCCAATAAGATGGAATCTTAAAACTTATATTCATTTTATTTGGATTAATTTATATTTCACCCTTCTTTCACGATTAATTTCATATATACCCAAAGTCTGAAGATCTAACGATAATGTATAAATGCTTTTAATCGACGTTTTGGTATATATAAATTTCCAACTAAAAGGAGGATATATGAAATCGCCTTTTATTCTCGCGACTTTAAATCATTGATAACAGTCTTTCAACTACCGCGGCTTAATTAATGAATTGTATAAAACTATAAATCATGAAGTTACTCAAAATTAAGTATACAAAGACGGATTCTCTCATAAAAAACCTGTAAAATGGTTCTGTTTCTATTTTTGAAATACACTAGCCTTCAATTGTTTTTATTTGTTTATATATATAAGTCGGACTTTATAACCCATTACATTATATTAATCATGTTATAAAATACTCGAAAGTGTATAAGATGGTCCATCGAAATCTGATGTTCAATTTCAATATGTGATATTATAAAGTAATCATATAACTAATTATTTAATTTAAGTATACAACTGGTGCAATTGTCATGTTGCGGCATGTCATGCGAATATGCGATACATGAACCTAAAAGAAAATCAACATATGAATAAGGAGACTGTAACTTGGTCTAATTTTGTAAGAAATTAACAAAATTTTCAACATCTGAGTTGCTACTTATTTTGTCAGAAATTAACAAATATAAAATGCAATTTTCAACTTGAGTTGCACGCTTAAAGACGTTGTCAAGATTGACCTTTAGTTTCAACGGGTGTTTCATGTCGTAATTAAAACACAAACGATTTATAATGTCTGTATAATCAAGATACAAAGGTTATTAGCACGCGTTTGTTGAGTATTTGTTATCAATGATTTAAAATCAACATAAGGTTTAAGATTCCATCGTATTATATTATTGTATTACTTTGTATCTTAAAACATATATTGACTTTAAATCTTACGAAGCAGCCTCATTTCGTTTATGTACACAGGATAAGCAACTACGAGTGTGGATTGTAGACACAAAGAAATTATCGCTTACTTTGTTACTTATGATTTATCGATGCTCTTAATAAGATTCTATAAGACGCGAACAGTAAAGACAACATCACGTATCTTGGCATTTTTACGCGAGCGATCTCGTAGGGGTGGCAACACTATCGGTATGGGCTCGGTTTCGATCGGCAAGGCACGGCAAACCATTGCCACCTATGCGGCATCAATCTAAGGCATGGAGTGCGGGTTCTTTTGGGGGAGCGGCATGGAAAGGAGAAGGGAGGCGTGTCTAACGGTTTGAATTATAGCCGTTGGGTTATTTTGAGCCAATTAAAAAAAAAAAAAAAAAAAAAACGCCTATAAATATACACTTTAAATCACCAATCAAATTACATTCTTCTCATCTTTTCTTCCAAAATCTATTTAATACTAAACAAGGGTTTCTGTGACATCATCTTTGGCTATGTGTAGATTAGCTATTGGTTAATCAATTAAAATTTATAAATTAATGATGTCATAATAAAACTATTAATTATATTATTTATTTATTGTAATTGTATGTTTTTTTTCCCAATATCAAACACACAATGCGAGACTTTACAATCCTTGAAAATGGAGCCAATACGATATGCCATGAATTTGAATTTCGCTTTAAACCTCTCACAATTTTAATTTTTCTTCTACGATTCTTCATTTTCTTTATACTATCTTCTATGATTCTTCACTTTCTTTCTTCTTCATCTCCATTCTACCATCTTTTATAACTTAGATTTAATTTCAACTCGTCGACTTTGACATGGTCGATTGTAAAATTTTAATATAGGATTGTTTAACTTTAATAGTTGATTCCGCCATCATTTGATATTGGATTCTTTAATTTCGCTTTAGAAGGTTAGGCGATCCATGGCGAATGCCTGAGTAGTTAATGGCAGTTAGTCATTCAATAAAGGGTATCTTTTATTGTAACCCAAGACCGAAAGTTTCTTTTGCAGGTTTACAAGTCGAGTCTTCAAATGACAGAGCTTGATGAAAACCGCTTCGAAGGTATGTTATGGTAGTGTTATGTTTTGGAATTCATGGTTGTATTATAGGGTTTAATAATGTTTTTAAATAGGCCTTAAATTACAAGAATAACATTCATGTCTTAAATGAATTGGAGAAAAAATTGCCTTTTATTAAAAACATGTTCTTTTGTGATAAAAGTTACATGTCATGGTTGATAGAGTCGAATAATGTTTTCACATTACACCAAGTTCTTAGAAACCAACTCTATGCCAAAATTAGATTTAAGAACATCATTTTGTTGTATTGCCTCAAGTGAAATATGTCATTGAACCTGAATTGTTATTAAGGCAACTTAGCTATTCTCTCTTTACTTGACAGAAAGCTCGCTTACAACAAGAAACATGGTTCAAAGGGTTTCTAAAGAAGAATTCAAGTTTCTTTGTTTCTGACTTAGCTGAGGTAATATCAATGAGGTTGTTGCTTGCATTCCCTTTTTTTTGTTCCTTCATATTACATGTCTATTGAGTGTCATGATGCTTAGGGGTGTTTGGGCAAGCTTACTTAGCTTGAGGAGTGATTGGTGCAAAACCGTCAAGTTTTATCACTCGAGCCTGCCACTTGTGAATGGCCGACCGTAACAAACTTAAAACAGTTTAAGCACAAATGCAAATTAGATCAGGAGAATACAGTGGATTCCCGGGTCGTTAAGTCCCACGGATGATGACTGGTGTTTAACACAATCAGATGTCGAATAACCACTAAGGATAGTGATCAGTAAGGATTTTGAGTTATTTATACCTAAAGAAAAGATTAATAAATTACAGCGACTTAAATGCAAATTAAAAGAAATTAAAAAGATTAACTATCTTAAATAAACGCTATCACTAATTTTAAACTGATGTTTTTGGTTTTTCTGTTTTTATAAAACTTAACTTAAAACTACGTGACGTACAAATAAAAACGTGAAACTTACACAATATTAATCCTAAAAATATGAAAATGATATTTTTACAAACCTAATGATATGAGAAAATTTTTAGAAAAAGAAAATTATTTTTATAACTATTTAATTAATTATTATTAATTAAAAACTATTTTTAACTATTAAATAATAACCTAAATTACAAGAAAATAGGAAATAAACTTAGAAAAATAAAATTATAACTTGGAAAAGTCTAAAATAACAAAAGAGAATTTTCAAAACTATTTTATATTTTTCGATTATTTTCTATTTTTATGAATTTTAAACTATTAAAACTAACTAAATTACTAAAAATTACAAAATAAACTATGAAAATCTGGAAAATTACTTTTTTTACTTTTTATATTTATCTAAACCTAAGAAAAATGAAAAATTATTTTTTTGAACTTTTTCTTAATTAATTGTATTAAAAGCTAATTAAATAATCCTAAAAACTGTTTTTAATTAAGGAAAATAGCAAACTGACTTGGAAAAATGTGAAAAATTCAGGAAAACTCTAAAATGATATTATGAATCTAGGAAAAATAGAAAAACATGGTGTTGTGTGGTAGATTATGAAACTGCAGTACAAATGCTCATGAAATAAGCATTTGAATAAGCCAAAGAGTACCAAAGGGCACCAAACTTACACAAGCTCTAATAAGCTAAAAGAACTCAAAAGCAACAAGTTACAACAGGTTTTAACCTCTGGATTGCAAGATTAACAGATTTGGTTGTATTGAGCTTATTGTCCAAAAGCAGTTTGAGGACACCAAGTTTGAGCTTAAACAACTGCTTATCAATAAGCTTAAATTGAAAAACAGAAGTTGGAGACTATACTAGACCTGGCTAGCTTCCTTCAAACCAAAAAGCAGACCTGGAGAAGCTCTGTGGAGCTTGGAACAAGCTCTGCAAGAACTGGATAAAACTCAGTATTCAATTTGAGTGCTATGAAACGAGGCGAGATGAGCCTTTTTGACAAGCTTATTTGAAGCTTTTAGAAAATTTCTAAAATTCTACAAAAATGACAACAAGGAAATAGACCAAGTGAACTTTTTAAATCCACAATTTCAATTGATTTGGCCTAGAAATAAGCTCATGAAAAATCTCTACACTGGGCTCAATTGGATTTTTCAATATTTTTGACTTTTGACACGCTTGATAAAGTTGACTTTGGTGAGCTTTAATCCTAATTTGTTAACCGATATTGATGTAATATGGTTAAATGAAACTAGAACAAGCTATGCTACTTGATTTCCAAACATGAAACAACCTTTTGGATTCACAAAATCACAACAGATAAAGACTCGAATGATTTGAAGTGGATTTTGACTTTGGGTGTTTTGCAGGCAAAGACTAAGACAGATTAGAGGTCAAATGAACTTAACAAACTTAAAGCAACAAGTTTCCACCACTGAACCAACATCCAATACAGTGTAACAAGCTGAACCAAACACCCCTTTATACCACTGTTTTGAACTTTAAATCTATACTAACCACTGATTTAACTCATTCCAGTAATTAAACTAACTTTAATATCCTAATTACTACTGATTAAACTTGTCTACACTACTTAATGACCACAGAATTCAAAATATGAACACAAACTGCAACTTTTGATAAAAACTGAAAATGAGAGTTCCAACTTACAAGGGTCTAAACTGCTTTGTGCGACTTAATCCAAACCAAATACTACTACTCTATAGCAAATCCAACCCATTTCCAAGCCTTTGCATCACCCATTTCAAACTTATACCCATGTTGCTTCATCATTGACTTTCGTTGACCAAAGATGAAACCGCTTGTACTACTTGATAAACTCACTAAAGCTATAATAAGCTTCAATGAGCTTATTTGAACTTGAAAATAAGCTTGTTGAAGCTTGGATGTGAGATTGAAGTTTGCAATTTGAAACGATAAATTTGAAATTTGAATTCTTAACATAAGCTTGAATTAACACTTAAAAACTTAGTACAATGATTTTTAACTTAAGATTGATACATTTAAACCGGAAATTACAAATTTGAGGCTAAGTTAAAACATTGGTATTAAAAGCGAAATACATGAAAATTAAAATTAACTCAAACTTCTCCCTTGTTTCTTCCTCCTTTTATGCTTCAAATGAGCTCCACGTGGCCTTGATTGATTCCCACCACTTTTCTCGACCAATGGGTGAATTTTGAGCAACAATAGTTGTCCACGTGTTTTGGCGGAAACTCGGATTTGACTTGTAGCTCGAAACTAGCACTAGGGGTGGCATTTATTGTGGGGGTTTGTGATGATGAGGAGGAGAAAGGTGAAGTGATGGGAGGAGAGAGGCGGCGAGTTGGTTGCGAGTGCATATGGGAAGACAAACAATGGTGGTGCGCTTTTATCTGCTTTTGACTTTTGTTGACCAGCGGTCAAAATGGGTATTGACAGGGTCACAATTGGTTAAGTGGCGAGGGGTCGAGGAGTTTGACAAGGCTAAGTATTAGGCTTATTATACAAGGACTAAAGCGCCATTTTCGAAAGATGAAGGACAAACGCCAATTTCTCAAAGTTAACATAAGGACTGAATTTGACAAACTTTAATAGTACAAGTACCATTTTGACATTTTCAAATTCTCGAAAGGACCATTTTGCCAAATTACAAAGTTCGAGGACTTAAGTTGTAATTTTGTAATTTTAAATCTCAAGGACCAATTTTGACAACTTAGGAATCCTAAGGACTTAAAATGATATTTTTCTTTATTTAGATTTACCAGGACTGTTTTTGACAACTTTTGAAACTTGGGGACTAAAGCGCCAATTATGCAAACTTGATACGTTTTCACCGATTTTGATATTTTGCATTTAAAACACATAAAACACTTATTTGTGATATTTTATCATTTGATGCATTTCCAGTGTTTTCGGATGTTTTTGCGATCTAATTTATGAAAATGATGAGTATTTACACACCATCAATCCTCATACTAAGATATTGCTAGTCCCTAGCAATGTTTTGAGAAAAATTAATGGATTTCATCTCTTTACCAAAAGCCATTACTTACGGAGTAGTGATTATTCGACATCCAAGTTGTTTAACACCAATTCATCCTCCGGGACTTAACGACCCGTGAATCCACTATATTCCTCGATCTAAATTGCATTTGGTGTTTGAAATTGTTTGAGTTTCTTACGGTTGGTCATTCACAGTGGCTAGCTTGCGTGAGATAACTGACGGTATCTAAAAGCTTCAATAAGCTTTCGAGGAGCTTATGTGTGCTTATGAGTCCTTATTATCCACTACAAACAACATTCAAACAATTTGAGATTTTGAACTTTGAAAATGCATAAACCGAAATCATGAACATAAACCGGAATTGATGTTAACAAAGGTTTTATTTTACATTAATATCTAGAATAATTGTAATTTTAGCTTATGTCGCTTTTAATTAAATTTCAAGTTCGGTGTTTGTTTAAGCAAAAATTTAATTGGTGCAAAACCGCTGTTATCTCACGCAAGCTAGCCACTGCGAATGACCAACCGTAAGAAACTCAAACACCAAACACCAAATGCAATTTAGATCGGAGGAATATAGTGGATTCTGGGTCGTTAAGTCCCACGGAGGAGGAATTGGTGTTAAACAACTTCAGATGTCGAATAATCACTAAGGATAGTGATCGAGAAAGGATTTTGAGAATTTATACCTAAAGAAAAGATTTAAAATTACAAGTGACTTAAATGCAAATTAAAGGAAATTAAAAGTTAAAATATATTAAATAAACGCTATCACTATTTTTACAATGATGTTTTATGATTTTATAAAATAAAATAACTTAAATAAACTATATTAACTAAAACGTAAACTCAAATTATCTAAAACGTGGTTTAAAATGAAAACGAAGCGTTACGTTTAAAAATTACTGTTGGGCGCAAGCAAAAATGTAAAATTTATGAAACAAAAGGCCTATGAATGTAAAACTAATTTTATTACGTACTATATGACAAAAGAAAATTTTAGAAAAAAGATTTATATTTTTTAGACTTTTATATTTTTTATTATGAATTAAATAAGATTTTACACTAATTAAATGTTAAAAATACTAAAACTATTAAGAAAAATCAAACTTTTTATAAAATACTTTATAACAATACTAAACTAAGAAAATTGGAAAAGTGGAAAAAGCTAAACTGAATAAGCTCTAAATAAGCTAAAACAATCGTATAAGCTTAACCTACCAAACGATATAAGACATTGATTTTGCACAAAATGGACGAGACAAGTCCCAAGGGCAATTGGCATTACAGTACCCTTATCACTCTCAAAGGTGGGAGGTCTCGTGTTCGAGCCTCTCCCCCACTTTTTGCTAAACATTTTATTTTTGGAATTTTATTTTACAAACTAATTAAATACATGAAAATAAGCAATATTTATAACTACAACTTTTATGAAAATAACCAATAAGCATGAATTAAGCTATGATTTCATGATGATTAAGCTAAAATTATAATGAGCACAAGATATTGATCTAAATGGCTATTAAGCTACTTAATAAGCTAATGTAAACCGAAAATAAGCTAAGAGAGTAATGATAAGCTAATTTTACAACTGAATTGAGCACAGATACTTGGAAATAAGCACTAAACAATCACTAAATAAGCTTAAGCTTAACTGCATGTTACACAAGGATACTACTTGGTTTTCTAGGCAACTTTGAGCTAAATTTTAAGGACTTTAATAAGTTAAGGAATGAAAATAAAGACTGGTACAAGCTAGTATACCAGTTGAGCTTTCCAAAAATCTAAAATACTAAGCTTAGCTTACACTAATAAGCTTGGTAGAAGCTTTTGAAAACCTGTAAAACCAGCGATGAACTAAGTATTAGTTAAAATGGACAAACCAAAAGCTTATTGCAGCTTATCAAATAAGTCGCAAATTAAATTTCAAGCTTGTGATCGTAAGTTAGCTAGGTTGGCATTATAAAAGCTTAAGTACATAGGCTAAAGCATTAATAAGCTCTGAGAGCTTTTGAAATGGACTATATTAATCAGAAATGGGAGACTTTTGAAAAAATAAACTAGTTTGACTTTTATGAATTTATAATCTATTATATGACTTATTATGTTATTATGTCGTAATAAGTTGGTTTTAAGCTAGAGTAACAAATTATAAGCCAATATGATGAATTTCACAGTGGAGTTTCTAACAGTTAACTCTAATAATGAGATTAAACATCATTTTGACTTTTTAACTAATGAGGACTGCATTTCATTGCTTGACTGACCTATATTAAACTAATATGGTATGAAACAACAACAAACAACTTCAACTAAGAGCTTGAATAACAATTTAACATTAAATCCAAACACTACTTAATATAACTGTTTCGAAGCTTAATGTAATAAAACCAATTTTTAAACCAAGTAACTTATTAACTAACTTAATTTAACTAGAATGAAACAGGATTAAGCTGAAAATGGCAAGGATTAAACACTTATTTTGAGAAATGTAAATTTTAAGAAAATTGCTTACATATTGTATTGTTGCTCAAAGTTGAAACTGAAAACCGAGGACAACACTAATAGCTTTTCATAAAGCTTATAACCCAATAATATCCAATCACCAACTTGCTTTTATAACCTTCAAATGATTTGAGAATTGAATTGAAAAATTGCATAATCTTGAAATGGCACTTAAAACCGAGATTAAAGCGAAAATAGATTCTTAGTACACCGAAAATTTATTACAAAGTATTTAAAACTTGAACAATCACTGGAAAGCTTAGAATATTAAAAACGACATTTGAAAATTAAAATTACACTACATTTTAACTACTACTTTTCTATATCTGCTTCTTTCCCTTTTTATAATGACTCTTTGAAGTCTTTGCAGCTTTGTGAGACTTTCCCACTTCACTTGAACCGTTGGATTGGTCAATTTAATCTCCCCCGTTTAATTCACCTTTTGGCGCCAAAAATATCAAAAGCAGGTATTAGCATTTAATGCTATTTGGGAGGATGTGGAGGTGGAGGGGGGATGTTAACCAGCTGGGGGGATAAGGTTGGTGAGGTGGAAAGTGGTAGTGAGCAGGTGGAGGGAGGTGAGTGGTAGCAGGTGTGGAGAGGAAGGGGATGAACAGTACAAGCGCGTTTATCTGTTTTAAAACTTGGGCTGGGTTGATTGGGCCAGGATATTGGACTTGGGTAATATATAGGTCGTTTGGTTTAGTTAATTCACAAGGACCATTTATGCAATTTAGTAAACTTGAAGGGCGATCTTGAACATTTTCCAAAGTTATCACAGGGTTAAACTTGTAACATGTGAATAGTACAAGGACTAAATTTGCATAAAATTTCATTTTATAAGTCCAGGACCAAAATGTCAAGTTTGAAACTTGGGGACCAAACATGTAAATTCTCCAAAGTTTATCATAAGGACCATTCTTGTCATTTATAAATAGTACAAGGTTTATTTTTGATTATTTTCACTTTTAAAATTCACCAAGGACTATATTTGACATTTTTCAAAGTTCAGGGACTAAAGTTGTCAATTTGTGATTTTTAAACTTGGAAGGGTTTGTTTGACAACTTTTGAATCCTATGGACCTTAAATGACTTTTACAAGTTTTTGAATTACCGAGGACTAGATTTGACAAATTTTGAAACTTGGGGACTAAAGCGCAATTATGCAAACTTGGTACGTTTTTCATCGATTTTGATGTTTTGCATTTAAAACATATAAAACACTTGATTGTGATATTTTATCATTTGAAGCATTTCGAGTGTTTTCGGATGTTTTTGCAGCTAGATAGATAAAAATGATGAGTATTTGACACTCATCAAGAGCCAAATGTTTTAGTTCAAGTAAGAACTTTGGTACATCGATAACCAAATGATTTTGAGCAAATCACCAACTTCCAACGGATTTGATTTGTCTTTACCGTGTCGTTTGCTTCGGACTAGCCAACTCTTAGATAAAATATCTTTGGTGAGTGATTACGAATTATGGTTTTCAACCGCCTTTACCACAAGCCATAAACTTGCGGGCTAGCCAACTCTTCACTTTTAAGGATATGGTGAGTGAATACCATACAATTTTGGGCAAATTGCAAGCCGTCAACGGTTTTGAGATATCTTTACCAAGAGCCGTTTGCTCTGGATTAGCCAATCCTTTTGTTTTTTAGACAATGACCGATAACTATAATCGAGTAAGTGCAAAACACTTACTCAAAAAAAAAATGTGGCCAAAATGGGGAATTAGGCGGTATAATTACATGATAAAATTCGTGAAATTCCCCACACTTAGAAATGAATATTGCCCTCAATATTCAAAGTACAGCGGTTATCTTAGAAACATAGAACGTAAAGGAAATACTAAGGCCATTATTTAGCAAGAGATATTTTTTTTTCATGAAACTCTTATATATACACAACATGTGGGCAACTCCCACACTAGGGTGGTAGAAAGTAGAAAGAAGAAGCTAAACCGTCAAGTTTTGTCACACAGTTAGCCACATGAATGGCTAACCGTAACAAACTTCGTGACAATTTCGTAAATATGGGTGAAAACCCATATGGCATGCTAATTGTTTTTGATTCCCGAGTCGCTAGCTTGACTCGATCCCCGCATTCATTGGTTCATGGGGAAAGTTTGTAGATCCACAACCACGGGAGGAATGTCCTCTCCAGTAATGCTTCAACCGATGACCATTCACTTTAAAGTTTGGACCATCGGGTTGAGATAACTCAATGGTGCCATAAGGATAAACCTTAGTGATAGTGAATGGTCCGGACCGGTGATTTAAGCTTTCCGAGAAAATCTTCAATCTTGAATTGAAAAGAAGGACTCGATCACCAACGTTGAAAACGCGTTCTTGATTTTAGAGTCATGAATCTTCTTTGTCTTTTCTTTGTAGATCAAAGAGTTCTCATATGCTTGATCACGGAGTTCATTTAATTCATTCATTTGAACTTTCCGGTGATCACCACCGTCTCGAATATCGAAGTTGGCATGTTTCAAGGCCCATATGCCTTGTGCTCTAGCTCAACAAGTAGATGACATGCCTTCCGTACACAAGCTTGTATGGAGTACACCGATGGGTGTTTTATAAGTCGCATGGAAGGCCCAGAGGCGTCATCTTGCTTATCCGACCAAGAGGCACGGTTTTCACTAACCGTCCCTGATGAGTGTCTAAATACTCATCATTTTGTGTAATCTAAACTGCAAAATCATCTGAAACGCTCAAAACACATCAAAATGATCAAATTATCACAAATCGTGTTTTATGTGTTTTAAAGGAAAAATATCAAAATCGGATGAAAATGTATAAAGTTTGCAAAATTGGCGCTTTAGTCCCCAAGTTTTAAAAGTTGTCAAATCTAGTCCCTGAATTCAAAAATGGAAATTTATCATTCAAGGTCCTCAAGTATTCTAAGTTGTTTAAAATGATCCTTGAATGAGTTTTTGGTCAATTGGCAAAAAAGTCCTAAACTTTGAAAATTTGCAAATTTAGTCCTTGGACCTTTAAAATGGAATTTATGCAAAAGGGTCCTTATATTATCAAAGTTGTCAAGTTTGGTCCTTGTGAGAGCATTGGAAAAGTTCACTTTTAGTCCTTGAAGTTTGGCAAATTTACATTTTGGTCCTTGTTTATTACTTAAACCAAACCGGATCCTCATATATATCATAGCCCAACTCAAGCCCAAAATCCAAATCCAATATCCAAGCCCAACCGCTTTGACCCTTTGCTCTTGACCCCAACTCCAACTCCTTTTGAACCCGGCAATACCAATTTGGACCTCGATTAATACCACTCGGTCAATGAAGTCAAACCCAAGAAAACGCTCAAATACGGATGCACTGCTCACTCCCTCTTCCCCCTCTGTATACCTAAAACCAGAGATGGTTTTCACCATTTTTCAACCCTCCTCCCATACCATGTCCCCTCCACACCTTCTAAACTCCAAATCCTTTAATTACCTCAACCAAACCCAATTAAAGCAAAAACCTGCTAAATGGAAAAATGGCGCCAAAATGCAAGGTGGATTGTTATGATTAATTTGAGTGATCCAAGGGCTTAGGTGTGGTGGGAAAGTCTCGAGTACATCAAGGAATGCCAAAGTCTATAAAGGGAGAAAAGATGCATCAGATCAACTATCTAAGTGTAATTTTATTTTTCTTAGTCGCTTTCTTTAATTTAAGCTTTTCAATGTATGTTTTATTTCCAAGTACCTTATTTAAGTCTCTCAGTGTATTTGAACCTCTTTTAATAAGTAATTCCAAGTTTTAAAGTTTACTTGCTTTTATGCAGTTTCAATTTCAAAAATATCATATGAATCAAATGTTGTTTTTAGTAGATTATATGGATTAAAATAGGTCACATAAGCTCTCATATAGCTTTTATAAGCTATTAGAAACAATAAAATTCAGTTTAGCTTCAAAAACAGAAAAAATCACAAAAATACCAAGAAAATACTTGAAAAATAAAAAATCATGGTGAAAGGTACAAGAAGGCTGGAGCAAGGTTGATATTGGATGGCCTTGGTATAGTGCTTCTTGGGAAGCTATAGGAATTGGTTTCAGTCCCGGTTCTAAATTTTAAGCTTGGAAGCTTTTGTAAGCTCTTTTGATTATTTTGGCATTTTACTATTATAGTTGTTCTTTAGCTTAAATTTCTGTATCTTTGTGTTAATTAGCTATAGTTAAGTGTGTTTAAACATTGAAATCTAGTGGTTGTTCTTTCAAAAGTTTAAGTTTATAAAAACTTAGTCATAACAGTGAAAACTGCTTCTTAATGATTTCTTAGTTACTGTTGTAATAAGGTATTGTTTAAAGATTCATTAGTCCTATAAATAGATTATACAAGGTTGTAAATCAGTTTTATGGTTTAAAATTGTGTTTTGATTTGAAAACCTTCATAACAGTTAGCCTAAAGGGGTGTTTGGTTTGTTGTGTTTAAAGGTAATCTAGTCATTGGTCTTGTTGGAAATCGCATAACTTGGTTTAAACCACTTATTTCACCAAGAAAACAAGTCCTAGTTCAAAGAAAGTCAAAGTTCATTTGATTGTGCATCAGTGCGATCCTTTGGCGCTCATGATGCAAGATCTTGATTTTGTGTTTAAAACTTGTTAATCTTGCTCAAGTAAGTCTTAATATAACTTAAAACAACATACTCGCTATCGAGAGGAATCAAATCTCCATTTAGTCAACTCTTCTAGTTTTTAAGAAAAGTCAAATTTTCAATGGGTCGTTTTGAATAAACTTTGGATATTCATTGTGAATTCAATAGTGAGTTTCAGTTTATAAGCTCTTGGGGAATTAAAGTCTAGTTGCTAAAGAAAATTACAAAATACTAGTTCTCTATTTCTCGATCTTTTAAGTGCTTATTCAACTGCTTTGGACACTGTTTTGATAATCCGCCATGCTGATGAATTGGTTCAAAATTGATAAGCTTGCATTAAACTTATTACTTGTCCAAATCTTGTGTTCTCTAGTTCTTTGGAAAGCCAACCTGGTCCTCTTGGAGTATCAAGTCTTAGTTTTTACTTTTGAGCTTGTTAGCTAGGGCTGCTAAGGGCTTAAAGCTTATCCCACTTCTGTGAAATAGCTAAGTGCTTATTAGCTTATTCATAGCTTGTCAGTGTGCTTCTTTTCATTCTTTAGTTTCATTTCAGTAGCTTGTACCTTATTCCATCTTATTCTAGCTTCTGTTTCAGTGAACAAGCTTGTTTGAGCTTATTACACCCAAATAAGCTTTTAAGACCACTGTTGGATCAATAAGCCTTCAAAACTGCTTATTTGAGTTTTGTAAATTTTTTGTCTTTATTAAAGTTTCATATTATTAGTATATAAGTAGTTTTCAAAAATAAAAATCACAAAAACATCAATATAAAAATAGTGATAGCGTTTATTTAAGATTTTTAGCTTTTTGATTTTCTTTTCAACTTATTAATAAGCAAATATTGTTTTCTCTTTTTCTTAGGTTTCTGTTATCATAAAGTATTTTTAGAGAAAGTTTCATATTTTCCTTTTCTGCTTAGTATTTATTATAATTATAAATAGTTAAAATAGTAATTAATTAGTAATAATTAATTAAAAGCATAAAAATATATTTTCTGTTTTAAAATTAGTTTTATCATATTTTAGATTTTTAAAGTTAAAATTTTATTTTTCCAAGTTTATTTTCTATTTTCTAGTATTTAAGTGTATTTTAAATAATAATTAATTAGTAATAATTAGATAAAAGTGTGAAAATATATTTTTAGTTTTAAAATTAGTTTTATAGTATTTTAGATTTTCAAAGTCATAAGTTTATTTTTCTAGCCTCATTTCTTATTTTCTTTTATTTTAGAGTATTTATTAAATAGTTAAAATAGTTTTAATTAATAATAATTAATTAAATAGTGTTAAAAATAATTTTCTTTTCTAATAATTTTCTTTTATTTTTAGGATTCCAAAATGTCATTTTATATTTTTAGGCCTTTTATTTCTTAGTGTTCACTTTTTATTTTGTGCGTATCGTAGTTTTAAAACTCACGCCACGCTTTCTTTCATCCGATTGTTGTGTTTTCCAATTACGTGCTCAATTCCTTTCCAATCAATCAAGAGTGTAATTTCTAATCATAACCTTTACGGATCACTATCCTTAGTGATCATTCCATCCTCCGAGTTTGTTTTAAACACACCATCGAGTCTCCTTGGGACTAAAACGACCCGAATTCAATCTATTCTCCAGGACTTAATTGTATTTGTGTCGAGTTGTTTCAAGTCCGTTAGACTTGATTTGCTTAGCCAGATCAAAATTTTGGGCGCTACCGCCGGGAGGCTTTAGCGTGTGTTTAGCCATTTTCAGATCCATTGTTGCACATACCCATCATTTGTAAAAAGTTTTTGTAAAGTTATAAGAAAATCAAAAAAAAAAGTCATTAACACTTTTCCTAAAGTGTTAAAACTCCAAAAAAATATAAAACAACAAAACAATCGAAACGTTTTCTATTTTGTATTCTCTTTTAAGGTGATTCTTGAAGAGATACGATTTGGTTAAACGGGACGATAACAAAAATATTGTCCAAAAGTTTTTGAACCCATCTGCACAAATCTAACCTCGCCTTTTCATGGTACTTAATTATATACATAAAATCAACCACCGCAAATCAAGGCAAGGCACTACCTAACTAGGGTGCGACCATTAATAAGTTCCCGAACATCGATTTAAAACTTGCCTTTGTGTCACTTGTGATTTGGTGTACCTTTTTCAAAGAAGCCATTTCATTTGTGATTATTGGTTAAGTTCACTTGTGTTTTGCCTCATTTGTTTTGAAAATTGGTTTTATACATAGTGCATGCGCTTGTTCTTCCAGCTTCTACAAGTCCACTTTCGAACTTGGAAACATTCCTCAAGACGTGAGGGCGTTCACTCCTTCACCGTGGATCGAGGACGCCTACCACCACCACCTCCCGTCGAAATGGCGAAGACAAACCGATGAATGAGCTTCTCCAAGCACCCATCGAGGGTTACGGAGATGCCATTGTTGTTCCAACCATCGTGGTCGACACTTTCGAGCTCAAACCGGGTTACTCAATCTAGTAACCCAAAGCCAATTCTATGGTTTTGAGCGGGATGATCCTCATGCACACATTCGATGGTTTAACAAGATAGCATCTACCATCAAATACAAGAATGTCCCACAAGAGGCTATCAAGCTTCTTCTGCTCCCATTTTCTGTAGGACAAGCCGGAATTGCTCGAGAAACAACCCCTCATTCTATAGAGACATGGGAAGATCTTGTCACCAAGTTCGTTAACGAGTTCTATCCTCCATCCCGAACCACAAGTCTTAAGAATGAGATAATGAAATTTTCTCGTAGATTTGATGAGTCATTCGGGAGGCATGGGATCGTTATAAAGAGTTGCTTCATGAGTGTCCGCATCACGGTTTTACCGAGTTAATGCAAATGGATACTTTCTACAATGGTCTCAATCGACCAATCAAGACTCTTTGAATGCCTCCGCGGAGGTATTTCTGAGCAAGACCACCAAAGAGGCCTTGCGATCATTGAGAACAAATCTTAGGTCCGTCCTTTCGAGCTAAGACATATCGCCAATCTTGGACCTTCTTCTTCTTCATCCCCGTGAGTACATCTAGCACCGATGCTAAGATTGATAAACTCACAGACATTGTTCAGGCTTTGGTTAACCAGAAGAAAGTCTCCTTCACTCAGCCACCAACACATGCTGAAGTGAAGAAAGTCGAGAGTTGTGTCACTTGTGGTGGTCCTCATGCTTACTACAATCTGCCACCGATGGTAGTCCTTTCGAGGCCAATGCTTTAGCCGGTAGTTCACAACAAGGAGGTAATCAATACCGTCCTCAAAATGAACCACACTACCGTGCTAACACTAATCAAGCACCACCCGGTTTTAATCCGAATCATATCATGCAAAACCGGAATCAGAACCAACCAAGAATGAACCAAGGTTATCAAAACCAAGGTAATTTCTATCCTGGACCCAATCAAGGTTTCCAACATCAAGGAAACCTTCATCAAAACAATTTCAATCGAGGGAATCAATTTCATGGGAATATGAATCTTAATCAAGGGAATTTTGGCTATAATCAAAACATACGACCTCAAATTGTCCCTCCAGCTCCTCCGTCATTACTCCTCCAAGTACCATCATCCGATGAGTTATTGAAGCAGCTCATGAAATCCCAAGATGAAATGAACGGTTGTTGGTCGGTCATTGTCGATCCAAGAAGTCTTTAAATGATCGACCCTCGGGCTCGTGTACTTTACCGAGCAACACGATCGCTAACCCGGGGCGATGCCAAGGCGATCACAACCAAGTGGTGTTTCATACTCGACTGCTGCTCCTACTACTCTTCTTCCTCTTCTCTCCCTAGGTAGTGGACGGTGAACCTCCAAAACACAATGGACCTCGACTCCAATGCCTCCTCCACGGTGCCAATGAGTCAAGTCACCAAGGATCCAAAGGACAAGGTGCATTATTCAGCCCACGGCATCAAGACACGTCCCTACCTTCGGTAGTCCAACCTCAAGTTGTCCGAAACCCAATCAAGGAGTTGTGTTTGAACCTCCAGTAGCTCTGTTGAAAATCCAAATCTTCTCTTCCTTACCCATCTAGAATGCATGATGAGAGCTTAAAGACAAAACCAAAGAGCAAATGGAAAATTTTTTCAAATTTTCAATGAATTACACTTTGATATAAGCTTCATGATGCTCTTGTTCTCATGCCCAAATTTGCATCTACTCTCGAAGGGTTACTAAGCAACAAAGATAAGTTATCCGAAATGGCTAAAACCTCTCTCAATGAGCAATGCTCATGGTCCTTCTTAAAAGCTTCCAAAAGCTTGAAGACCACAGCAAGTTTTAATCCCATGTGATTTCTTGGGGATGGTTCAATGCTCTCCTGGCCGATCTTGGCGCTAGCATTAACCTCATGCCACTCTCAAGATGGAAGAAACTTTCTCCCCGAACTTACTCCTACTTGTATGACTCTCGAGCTAGCGGATTGTACCATAACTCGTCCACTTGAATAGCCGAGGATGTCGTGGTTAAAGTAGGGAAGTTTCATTTTCCCACCGACTTTGTTGTAGTAAACTTTGATGCGATCCTAGAGTTCCCTCATCTTAGGGAGAGCTTTCTTGAGAACAGTGTTAGGAATTAGAAAATTCCATAGTGAAGTGTCGGTCACCCCAAATGTTATCTAGCATAAGTTAGCTCGTAGATTTGTCGTTAGTCACGTTATTTATTGTTTTATTAGTTAATTAGTAGCGTAAACTAGTTTAGTGCAACACCGTGGAGGAAGGACGGGTCTTTACCCACTGTATCCCTGATCCACAGGCCGATAGGAGGTCGTTGTGTCTGTAAGTATAAATACACCTTCCATCCATGGAAGGGGTGGTGCTTCTCATAATCTAATATTCAACATTTGTGTAAACCTCTAGCAAGAACACCCTCTCTCTCTCTACTTTCTCTCTCTAAAATGGCAAACATGTATTTTGATCTCCCAAGACCACCCGAATCATCAAACACATAATATTTGAATCCTAACAATTGGTATCAGAGCCAAGGTTCTTGTGTTTTGATGATCTTTCTTGTGGTTTTGATACTTGGTTGAAACTGTTTTTGTGTAAGTTGTGTGGTCGGATTATTAGTTATGGGCAAACTGTTTTTTAACAAGTTCATGTATTCTCTTTTGGTCAATATGTTATATAATCTAATGTTTATGGATTCTGTCTTGTGTCTATGTGTCCAAACAAATTCTGTCTTTATCATGTGATCTCTTGTTTCCAACTGCTGTGAAAAACTTGTGTTCATACGGTCATATATGTGGTAAAATTGTCATCTTTGTGGTCAAACGGGTCTAAAGTAGCAGTTTTTATGATTGTTTTTCTGGGTTTAGTATGAAGGTGGTCGGAAAAGTAGCCGGAAAACACAAAAAATCTTGCTAGCGATTTGAACAAAACTGACCAGATGCATTGCACCTCTTATAGCGACTTGTCTTTACAAGTCGCTACGACTTGTCCTAGCGACTTGGCTAGCGACTTGTCCTAGCGACTTGGCTAGCGACTAGTCCTAGCGACTTGGCTAGCGACTAGTCCTAGCGACTTGGCTAGCAACTAGTCCTAGCGACTTGGCTAGCGACTTGTCCTGGCGACTTGGCTAGCGACTTGTCCTGGCGACTTGGCTAAACACTTTGCTAGCGACTTGACATTGGACAGAAATGAAGAAGTAGAATGACAACAAATGACCTCGACCACAAGACCACTTACCAAATACCAAAACTTAGACCTCAGTTATTAAACATCACTAGTCCAAAAGTGCATTCGATCCATAAATAAGAAAAGAAAGTGAAATACATTTGAACCAAAAAGCAACACATGATATCTACATCAAACAATCTCGTAGTTCTAGTGCTTATTGATGACACATCAAGACTTGAAGGTCATATCTCTAGAGTTCCTCATCACGAGATCAATATTAGACTCAAACCGCTCGAATGCTAATGAGACATGAATCGATACTACAATGATCTCGCTTTCATTCCAACCATTTACCGATCTTGGTAGATCTTGTTGGTTAGAACCTCAACCATCATCGATCCAAAGGTTGTGACAATATTCGAAACAAACTGAAGAATGATCAAATCCATTAGGGTTTCATCTCCTTCTTGTTCGGTTTAAATGAAAAACTAAATGTCACATCTTTACGTGATCTCAGAAGTATTTCGTGGCACTTAATGACATATCAAGACTTCCAAGAGCCCTTATCACGAAATAAACTTACATCATAGATCAAATTGTTTGTGACAATTTTCGAATTTAAGAAATGATGTTAACAACATTGTTAATCCATTTTCTTGATTCGTTTCATATTCTAAAGCCTGATAAACCGAAAAGAACCTACCTTGTTGTGTTGTATTTGAACTCGTGGATGTCACCAAGGACCCGAGCCATCCCTGTGGCTTTGTCATACCTCGTCCCTTTACCATCTCTGCAGCTACAATGGATATACGATTTGAAACATGGTTAAGTTACAAAGATTTGAATGATGTGAAGTATTTAATAATTATGAGTTGAGATAGGATTTGAGATGTACGACATTTTTTTGTGATGAGTTAACTGATGGAGGCGGATTGCAGGACAATTATATTAGGGTTTGGAGATGCTTTTTTCGTTTGACTGCACTTGTGAGAGAAAAATTAGGGTATGGTGTGTAATATGGCTTGGCGTTATATACTCATTTGATTAGGGTAAGCTGCTAAGTGTCATGGGCCATGAGTATATTATGTATCAGTTATGTTGATTGATTGGGCCGAAGTCATATAATTGATGTGGCGTTTAAATTTGATCCTTATGGGCTTGACCGAATTCTTCATGGGCTACGTGAGGTTTAATGTTTAATGATTTGGATCAGCAGTAATTTTAAATTTGAATCTCATTTGTGCTAAAATTGGTATTAAAATTGGTACGGGTTGGAATTTTTGGGTTAAAAGAATTGGTACAATATGTTTGTACAATGAGCTTGTTGAGTATATTTGAAATGATATGTACAGTGAGTTAGTTCTTACATGTGTTTACTGGATTTGGATTTATGCTATTATGGTTGGGACTTATTTGAATTAATTTGGTTGGAAGATATTCAAGTTAGTCACTTAATTTGGAGTAGACTTGGCGAGATTTACGAAGATGAATAAGGACTAACTGCACTTAATACTTATGTGAGATTGGAATGGATCCGGATCATTGTGAATATATGTTGGACCTGATGTGACTTCACTTGAATCATATGGTGGATTTGAGATAGAGTGGATCTGAATTTTAAGGAATGGATTCAACCGGGCTTAATGAATTTTGAATGAAATGGGCTGATGTTTGTGATTATATTTGGATAATGGACAAATGGGCATCTCAATATTGGATCGTATATATGAGCTTCGATTATATGAATTTGGTGTGTAATGATTTGATATTGAGGTTTGTTGTGTTGTGCGGGTTGATACCTTGGTTTATACATTTTCACAGAGGTTATTGTGTCATGGCTTGAGTTGATGATATTGTTGATGTTGGTTAATGAACCATTGATGACCCCCTGCATATTCCCCTTAAAACAGATATTCACCGAAACCAAAGTTGTCATACCACATTCAAGCCGACATTGTTTACGGTTTTGTCTTGATTTTGTAAATCCGAAAGAACCTATTTCTCGGTTAAAATCATAGACTTGTAAAATCCCGTGACAATGGAAATATCCTGGCAATAGTAAAGTGCATTTCCGGATCTATCTTACGGTTTACTCTTGGTTTTGTAAAATCCCGCGAAAGATACTATTTTTTCGTTTTAAACCATAGAGTTGTAAAATCCCGTGATGATGGAACCATCCTGGAGAAAGGAAAGTGTATGTTGGGATCCTTTCTGATGCTGGTACTACGGTTTCTACTTCGAAGAAGGGATAAAAGGGTGTACTTCATGAATTGGATGTGTGTTTGGATATTCGTCATGGCAAGTTAGGTTATTACATGGTTTTACGGGGTTATGTACTTTTAATCATGGTCGGGATGAAACCATTATCAGAGTTCACTTAAAACGTCAAAGGAGGCTAGAATTGAGCATTTAACTAGAAAATGTGACAACGGAGTTAATTCAGTATTATTTATTTGAGGTTGAAGTGAATTATCACGGGCAAGTGTACTTAGTATCCGAAGATATCGGGGATGTATGGATGAAGATTCTTCGAGATCCTTGTTCGAGCTTATTATCTAAAATGAAGACTTGGAAATCTAGTTATTGTTGGGTGACTTTTACCTTTTCTTTTACCACTTGGGGGAACTGGGCTCTTATCACCTCAAAATAACTATCACTTAAAGGAGTTACGTTGTAGTGCTCAGTGTCACATTCAATTGTGGATTTTCAAGAGGTGATGTACGTCTATTACTTGATGGTTGGTTGGTTGAAGAGTATAGAGTACTTAGAGATTCAATGGAGCATGATTTCTCGGCACCGCTCTTTGTTACACATGTGCAAGTTTAAGTCACGAGTTCGGGTTAATTTACTTTAGGGTCAAATTCATCATATTGGGTTATCTCCATCAGCTGTCACGACAAAAAGCCTACTGAATGATAATGGGGTTAATTGCATGTTTTGCTAAGAGAGTTGAAAAGAGAGAGACTATGACGTCTGTTCACATCGCCTCGGGCCTCAGACTCCAAAGAAAAGAAATGTATACGTTTGATGCGCATTATCTTCCCAAGAAGAGAAATCTTCTTATGACGTATGAACACATCGGTTCATGCCTCGTTCTCTAAAGAAAAGAAAAGTGTACGCTTCGATGCGCTTTATCTTACGAAGAGAAATCTTCTAATTAATGACCATTCTCATCAACATGCTTCATGCTTTTCCATGCGCTTGGTCATAAAGTGAACCGCTACTACCGATTGTTTTCTCATTCCACTTGCTCGATTATAATGAAGATGGCGACATCTCGTCGATTTTGCGGAGAGAAGTGTGAATAGAACATTCGGATGATTTTCACTTATTTAGTCAAGAATGGCATCTCCGTATGCAATTCTTGAGGGGAGAAAAAGTGTGAATTTTTGCATTCTTGATTGATATTTGAGAATTTAAATGGTCATCTGTTCGAAACTCATGTAAGAACCGAGCTTCTTATTATCGGGTAATCTTCACATGGGTTTTCTCTTCTAAGAGCCGTTGGTTGACATCTTCACTTGGATTGATGAGTTTATCGACAAAGTGCTTCCGGTTAATGCTTCACGTATACATCAACATGATGATTCGAACAATCTCTCCGTTCTTGTTTGATGTGATTGCTAGTTTAGCGTTACCATCTTGTGTGTTCGTTCTGGCCTTATTGTCGATTTCCTTGATGAACATCTTTACATTCTTGTTTGATTGGGAGGATTTTAGTTAAGGGATTTGCAAGATGTAAGTTGATTGGGATGCTTTTGGTGATGTTCTTGTTTTGGTAAGTTGGAGATGTTAACTATCTATTCCCCAACTAGACAATCATGAAGAAGGTCGAGTCTGATCATTCTACATTTTCTGCTACATGTTAGAAGACTAAAGGCGAGTTGCATTTAACAATCTAAAGACTTCTTCTTAATCGGGCATTTATCAAACAGTTGTCGGTTTAGGGAGAGCACTAATTGGGAGAAAGTTATAAGTCGATTCAATTCCCAATTAGACTTGCTCATATTCTTTAGCGATGACTACTCGAGGCGTTGATATTGACTATTGTTGGACATTTGACACAAGGTGATTACTTGAGTTAATCATTTATCACTTATTTGAGATTGAAGTTGACTTTCACAAAGGCGTGTTCTTATTCGATAACTTGCTCGGGCTTAAGAATTTGAGTTGAAGACTTGGTTTATCTAGTTACCAAAGCAATCGAGGTGGATGGTTGAAGACACAGTTAACTATCACAATTAGGAGTTACTTTGTTTTACTCGGTGTCACACGCATATGACGGTGTGGATAATCGCAAGAGGTGTTAATGTCTCATACTTTGTTTGGGTAGTGAGTACTTAGAGACTTGCTTGAAGCATAAATTCTCTACACCGTTCTTCCATCATTAGTGCAAGCTTAAGATACAAATATGGGAAGTTGACTTGAGTTTCAAGTATGGAATAGCGGGTTTTCCTTCTTGATGGTCACTTCAAATTGTCTCTGAAAGGGTTGATATAAATAGTCGAGAGAGAGTCTTGACAAGTTGATTCTCACATAGACTTCAAGCAATCTTCTCAACAAATTTCAAGTATTTGGGCTTACAAAGAGTTCTTGATTACGAAGTGTCAAAAACCGGCAGGCGTAAGGAGACTCACATATAAACACAAAGCGAGTAAACTTGATGAACTTAACTCTTCTAAATGGCGAAGACATCCCGGAAGACAAATGTTAGTACATGAGAGAAACTCAAGGTTTGACTCATGGCGAGTAAACTTGATGAGCTTAATACTTCTAAGTGATTGAAGATATCCGGAAAACAATTGTCATGACCGCAGAGAAACTCAAGGTGTTACTCATCAAGGCTTTTGTGTTATTATTCCAACTACGGGGAAGTGATGTTAGAAAGTTTACAAGATAACGGGTACACTAGTGTGTGGTGATTTCGATGGTATCGCAATGATCGGGGAGAGAGATTGTGTACATTGGGGATGCTCAATTGTTTCACTTGTGTGCTTAATGATTCGAGATATAATCACTTATTCGGTGTTGACATCCATGATTGTCACCCGCAGAGATAATCGGTGACTTAGTGCCTTCTTCAATGTTATCGCTTATTCATTCCTTGTGTATTGGTATACTTCGGATACTTGAGCTTTATACACATTCACGAGGACGAAAGATGTGAACATAGGGAGGTGTTCTACATTACCCTCTTGATGTGTATTCGGGAGAGTTCTTGGATATTGGTGTACTTCGGGTTCTTGAGCTTCATACACGTTCATCAAGGGAAGAAAAATGTGAACATGGGAAGGTGTTCTTCATTCCCTCATGATGTGTATTCGGGAGAGTTCTTGAGCATTATACAAAGAGACCGACGCATCAATTCAACTACTTGGGGAATTGTTCTCTTGAAACCTTTTGGAATGGATTGCTTGAGACCTCGGTGGAAAAGAAATTTGAGAAGATTATTTATACGTGGGATGATACGTTCTTTGTTCTTGTTGATGATATAACCTCGAACGAAGAACCTCGATTATCGTTCTTAAATGGAGCGGTGGATTTATGATTATGGTGTGCATCTCTGTGCACTGGCTAAGGAAAGCTTTAAATAGAGCTTGAATCTGCTCATCAAAGGTTTTTCGGTTTGGGAAGTCGCAGTCTCACTTTCGGATGGTTCAATTTCTTTCTTGATTCAAGAGCCACAGAAGCTTTGGTGGTGAATGTTTAAGAGTTGATGACTTCTATCTTCTCGACGTCTTGCTCGATATCCTTATCTCGTACTCGTATCATCATCTTCTTTAACTATATCATCTATTCTATCCTTGTAAATATTTTTGAAAAACAAAATACAAAATATAAAACCAACAAAAGAAAATAGAAAAATATAAAACCTTCAAAAATCCATAAAAATCGTAAAATTTCAAAAATACCAAAATATGTTTTCTAAAGACATGTCTTACGGTATCGATAACATCTGGTCTTAGAAATGTCATTCAATAATGGCGGGGACTTTAGATGAAGTTCGAGCAGGAGGTGTAAATATTCTTTTCTAAACATGTCAAAAACTTTGGCTTACGATTATTTGATTGTAACTCGGCTTCAAAATATGGCTTACGCCATTACTTGATCGTGACCCGCGCTTTAATTATGGCTTGCTATTATTTCAGATAGCAACTCGTTCTTTAAAGGAAGGAAAGTCTTTGCGCTAAATCTATTTTCAAAATATTTCGTGCACTTATCCTAAAACAAAACAAGGAAAGCATGTAAATCAAAAGCTGCTTTGTTCCTACACAAATGTTTTCCGTCTAAAATTCTTGAGAAAAATATTTGTTGTGTTTTCAAAAATGGTGGAAAATGAGTTGCTTAAAATCAATCAGTTCGAGTTTTCGTATTAATTACGAAAAACTCAATCGATGACTTGACACTTTTAAAACTTTTCAAGAAAAAGAGTCATTGATTGAGGGAAGAATATTTTCAAATTTATATCATCTAACGGACTTTCTTAATCATCCTACGTGTTTATCCGAAAAATATAATTGCCTATGTTGAAGGACTAGGTTTCTAGGATATGATTGTTAGGTTTAGATGATTAAAGTTTGATGAACACATTATTCCATGCTATATATGATCTTATTGTTATGTTGGATTGACTTTTATTAGTCGATTCTTGTTTGGGTGATGTCGACCACCATATATACGTATGTACGTTCACTAGCGTATGCGGTATATTGGTATAAGAATGTTCGATCCGGATCCCACTATTGATGATGATTGGATGCGAAAGGAAAGGGTAGCGATATCTTAGGTTGACAAATGAAAGCGAGCTTAAGCGGACTTCAATGGAGTTGGCATGAAATGCAACGTAAGAGGTCTTCTTGCATCGAGATGGTTTTCTTGACAAGTGAAGAAGCGAGCTTAGTGGACCTCGGTTGGCATTCAAAATGCAGCGTGAAGAAGTCTCCTTGCATGTCTGACGGTTTTCTTCAACCCTACAACAACAACAACGGAAGCTTCTCAACCACTAACGTATCTTTGTGCAGGATACCATTTTTATACAATTTTGAATAAATTTGATTAAATTGTTTTGAAAATGGAAAAATGTTGTTTTTGAAAATATATTGGACTAAATTTTGAATATCACCGGACTTCATGTTATCAAAACCTAAGTCACTCAATTATTGACTTCTGTCATGGATTGAGGGGGATAGTGATTTAAAATAAAAATATTTTCAAACGATGTTTCTTCACAAAAGTTCCGTCTTGTACGATAATAAGTGGTGATCTAAAGATTTAATGTTATGTCATGGTATGATTTTTCTTTAGAATCAAGGTCTTTCAAAATGAAATTTTTACATTCTTGTTTGATTGTGAAATTGTTTTGTTTTACTTAAAAGATCTCTTAAAACTATCATACGACACTAACAATCTTTAATGTCTTAAAATGGTCCTTATCATCATCTTTCAAAATTGAATCTTGCCACGTCTTTCCCCAAAATTTTATAAATGATTTAAATCGGTTGGGATCACAAATCTCAAATGGTTTGATATTTCGATCGGGTAGAGATCGTGATTTAAATCTCAAATCTGTTTTAAATAGAATTGGTTTTAGTCCTTTATAGGCACTCCACTGCCTCCATGTATGAAACGATTTCAATATACATAATGCACATGTTGAGGAGGAGGATTTATCCAAAACCGGATGAGTATTTAAACAAGGCCACATTTTCTCCCATATTTTCTAAACCTTATTAAATCACTTGGGATCCAAAATCTCAAAGGATTTGATATTTTTGATCGGGGAGAATT
The DNA here is from genome assembly GCA_022545495.1 of Chrysanthemum lavandulifolium. NCBI lineage: Eukaryota > Viridiplantae > Streptophyta > Magnoliopsida > Asterales > Asteraceae > Chrysanthemum > Chrysanthemum lavandulifolium. The sequence goes on along the minus strand of CM040243.1, from coordinate 109,868,429 downwards.
TGTGATTTAATAATGAAAGTTGATAAAGGTGATCGTTTTGATTTAATTGTGCCACTGTTGCTTTCTTCATATGTGCTAAGCGCTTTGAATCTTGAAGCACATATTGAGGAGAGCAAACAAACTCATCGAGTACAAAAGTTTTTAAAAGAGATTATAAAGTACCTTGATTGTGTTTTCAAATGGTTTTCTTAATGGATTTTGTGATTGTGGATGTGCTTGAAAGAACTCTTGCCTCTATGTGATAAAAATGATTTCAAAATCCTATACATATTGAGGGAGAATTTTACCAAGAAAATCAAATGGCTTTTTCGTATGAAAATTGTGATCAAAGAAAATATTTCAAAGTCCTCTTGCCTCCTTGTGCTAAACAATTTCTAAATCATACGCACATGTTGAGGGGAGGTTTTCTAAATGATCAAAACTATTAGGGTACAAAATGCTTTGATCTCGTATCACAAGTACCTTAATTGTTTTCAAATGATTTTCAATTGGTTTCAAGGAAGAATGAAGCTGTACAAAAGACCGACCATTTTACTTTATGCATGGTGTTATAAGGATGGTTAGGTTAGGTATTCGTTCCCGATCCCTTGAGCCGGAGGGATCTACCGAGGACAATCCACTAGATAGTGTAGAGTCCTTGGGTATGATGAAAAAGGAGAAAATGAGAATATGGGAAGAGTGCGGATGAGAGACGAGGCTAGTACTAGAATAAACCCAACAAGGTTCTAGTTATGAAGTCTCGGTAAGCTTGAAGGAATGAAGAATGAAAAGAAATGAATGATAAAGGGTGTAAAAATAGCCCTCCATCAATTCAACCTTAGGCGAAACCGGGTTCAATTCATATACTCTTGGTGGTTACTAAGGTAACACTGGTATTGAAGACAAGACATCATGGACCCGGTGATGCACCGCACTAAACTTCCCAAACCACTCAAGTTCCTCTTAAAGGACTTGTTTCATTCTCACGGGAACAGACATTATCTATCGACTTTCTCTTAGAGATTGTTGATATTGAAGAAGGAGACCCTCTCCTAGTCTCGACACAGGAACCAAATATGCACGATTGAGTCTAGAGCCAAGAGATCATCCACAATATCTCGTTAGGACACTAAATTCTTGAAGACTTGCTTTTCACACAATGTGGAAAGTAAGTATATATTAAGAGTCCTCGCATTATCCTTGTGGTATTATCGAACATCCGAGTGATATGAAAATATTCACGATGAAGATGGAAATCCTTCTAGAGCCAACATCAAACAAGCTCTTGGTGGGTGACATGTGAGATCTTCTCGTAAGATCAAGCTTGTGACAACCGGATAGAAACAATGGGCGATTCGGTCTTGAATCAACCTTGGTCGAGAATGGAATTGACGAATACTTTTGGAAAAACCGTTCGATGTGCAAATCTTCTTTTCTAGCACGTCGAATGTGTACTTATGTTTTCAAATTCAAAAGTATCTCGATTGAAAAATACTTTTAGAAAACCGTTCGATGTGCGAATCTCTTCTTTTCGCTAGCACGTCGAATGTGTACTCATTCTCTAAAACAAAAGTGTTTTGATTGAAAATTGATCTTTCTCATAAAACCTTCGTCGTATTGCAAAACTCTTTCTTCAAGCAATACGCGATTGTTTTCAAATCATTTTCATCAATCGGTGAATCTCGATTCATTTGGTTCACTCACTCCGTGTTGTCTTCTTTGAGGCGTTCGGTTTGAGAACAGCTAGAACAGTGAAACCACATCAAGGAGATTCTTAGGAATCCCACGATCACAGCGGTACTTGTCTTCGATCAGCGGGGCAAGTGGGCGTGTACCTCAATTCAACGAAGTGATCAAAGACACTTCGTGCGCTTTATTGCTATCGTAGATGCGGTACACCCCGACGATTGCGGTGATCGAATTGAGGAGTCAATCAAAGCCGCATGTTCACGGCAACCACATTAATTGAAGAAATCATGAGTGGTGCATATCTACATAACTCAGCTCGATATTTCATACTATGTACCTTTCTGTTGCTTTGCAAATATCATGAACCAAGATAAGGCTTCCGCTACTCGATGGAAAGATGTCATGATTCAAAAGTGTGAGCATGTCGGTCCAAATGTCACAACTTCACATGAAGGCAACACTACTATGGATGATCGAGAGAGATTTACGTGGTGATGATCTCAATGAAAGCTCAAAGATCATCAAAGATGTGGATCGATTAAAGGCCTCCACTTGAAGTACAAATCAATGCGGACTTTGAAGAATCGCTACAAAAGCACAAAGATTGCGGAATTGAAGAATTGAAGTCTACGAGCTCATGAACAATGACAAGAATAGATTGCTAGGATTGAAATGTAAAACATGGGGTGACCTCCTTAGGGAGATTGTTAGGAATTAGAAAATTCCATAGTGAAGTGTCGGTCACCCCAAATGTTATCTAGCATAAGTTAGCTCGTAGATTTGTCGTTAGTCACGTTATTTATTGTTTTATTAGTTAATTAGTAGCGTAAACTAGTTTAGTGCAACACCGTGGAGGAAGGACGGGTCTTTACCCATGTATCCACGATCCATCAGGCCGATAGGAGGTCGTTGTGTCAGTAGTATAAATACCCTTCCATCCATGGAAGGGGTGGTGTTTCTCATAATCTAATATTCAACATTTGTGTAAACCTCTAGCAAGAACACCCTCTCTCTCTACTTTCTCTCTCTAAAATGGCAAACATGTATTTTGATCTCCCAAGACCACCCGAATCATCAAACACATAATATTTGAATCCTAACAACGAGCCGTGCTCTAATCGATGTATTCATTTGAAGAGTTGACTTTACGGGTTGATAACGAAGAACTCACGTTGAATATCAACGAACTCCAAACCTCACGAACAAACATAGTGTTGCCACAATCGATCAAAATCCAAAGAATCGATGCAACACTCTCAAATTTCACGGTTAAGAGTGTTCACCAAAAGCGTCTTTGAGCTAAAAGCTATGAAAATCAACCACGGTTCAAACAAATGGTTTGAAAGTTGTACCAAAGATGTCAGGAGTATTCTTGATGATGATGATCTTGAGTCGGAGACTTTATCGGAAGTGGTGGAAACTGCTAGCTCTAAGAGCACACCACTTGTCCCACCTCCGGAATCAGTTTGTCGTATTGAGTTTGTTAACTCTGTGGATGGAACTGAATTCTCTTCCAAGGATCCAATCATATTTGAAAATCAACATATCATAGCCAATTCTACTCCTTCTCTCACTCGGTTTGAGGCGACTCCATCTTGGATGAGATTGAAGCATACTTGGCTAGTGATTACATTCCTTGGGAGATTGATCATGCTCCAATTGATATCGAAGGGACATACTTCTCATTGAGAAGTTGCTTCATGGAGATCCATCATCCATTTCATCCCCTAATCCAATTGTTTCCGACTTTTCCATTCCTTCCCTCAATCCGGATGAGGAAGATGATAATTTTGGAAAGAAGTCGATGCTTTTCTAAGTGATGAATCAATCCCAGCGGGGGTTGATGATAATTACTGGATTGAGAGGACATCCTTTTCTTAGCAGTTTATTAAACGAAGAATCGTCCCAAATCCTCCTTCCGAAACTCCTTTGATAAGCACCATACAAGCTTCAAGTTTAAGCTTAAAATGTCAAGAATGGTGATTTACTTCTTTCTAATGAAGAATGGACATGCATTGTAATGCACATATTTATTCCATTCTTCACACATGGTGTTGCCACTTTCCTTTTCTCTTTCGGGAATGAGGACACCATTTTTGACCCCGGTATTATCCTTTATAGTTGCTACTATTAAAATACCGGTTGTATCTAGTTGAGTGGAACTTTCGATGTTCATATGTTTTAACATTGTGAATGAAAGTCCGATCGAGATTGGTTTTCCACGTTACTTTCCCCATGAACCAATGAATGCGGGATCGAGTCAAGCTAATGACTCGTAATCAAAAACTTTAGCACTCACCATATGGGTTTTCACCCATAATTCGCCTTCTTACCCCTTTCTACCACCCTAGTGTGGGGGGAGTTTCCCACATGTTGTATATTCTCATTCTTTCTAAAAAAAAAAAAAAAAAAAAAAAAAAAAAATCCTTTCTAAATAAATGGCCGTAGTATTTCCTTTCACGTTCTTTGTTTCGGCATAACCGCGGTACTTTGAATATTGAGGGCAATATTCATTTCTAAGTGGGGAAATTCATAATTTCATATATTATCTACCCAATTCCCGTTTTGGCCAAAATTTTTTTGGAGTAAGTGTTTACACTTACTCAATTGGTTATCGATCCGCCTTGTACGTAAGACAAAAGGATTAGCTAATCCAGAGCAAACGGCTCTTGGTAAAGATTTCTCAAATCCGTTTATATGGCTTGCAATTTGCCCAAAATTGTATGGTTCCTCGACTCCCCATCATCCTCAAAAGATAATGAGTTGGCTAGCCCGCAAGATTATGGCTTGTGGTAAAGGCGTGGAAAATCCATAATTGGTATTCACCACCAAAGATAATCGATAATTTATCTAAGAGTTGGCTAGTCCAAGGGTACGGCACGGTAAAGACACATCAAACCGTTATATGGTTTATGATTCGCCAATAAATCATTTGGTTATCGTTGTACCAAGATTCTTACTTGAATCAAAATAATTGGCTACTCGTAGTGATGGCTTTTGGTAAAGAGTTTTCAAATCCATCAAGGTTTTCTCAAATCATTGCTAGGGACTAGCAATATCTCGATGTGGGGGATTGATGAGTGTCTAAATACTCATCATTTTTGTGTAATCTAAACGCAAAATCATCTCGCGCTCAAAAACACATCAAAATGATCAAATTATCACAAATCAGTGTTTTATGTGTTTTAAAGGAAAAATATCAAAATCGGATGAAAAATGTATAAAGTTTGCAAAATTGGCGCTTTAGTCCCCAAGTTTTAAAAGTTGTCAAATCTAGTCCCTGGAATTCAAAAATGTGGAAATTTATCATTCAAGGTCCCTGAAGTATTCTAAGTTGTTTAAAATGATCCTTGAATGAGTTTTTGGTCAATTGGCAAGAAAAGTCCCTAAACTTTGAAAATTTGCAAATTTAGTCCTTGGACCTTTAAAAATGGAATTTATGCAAAAAGGGTCCTTATATTATCAAAGTTGTCAAGTTTGGTCCTTGTGAGAGCATTGGAAAAAGTTCACTTTTAGTCCTTGAAGTTTGGCAAATTTACATTTTTGGTCCTTGTTTATTACTTAAACCAAACCGGATCCTCATATATATCATAGCCCAACTCAAGCCCAAAATCCAAATCCAATATCCAAGCCCAACTGCCTTTGACCCTTTGCTCTTGACCCCCAGTCCACAACTCCTTTTGAACCCCAGCCAATACCAATTTGGACCCTTGATTAATACCACTCGGTCAACAGAAGTCAAACCCAAGAAAACGCGCTCAAATACCAGATGCACTGTTCACTCCCTCTTCCCCCTCTGTATACCTAAAACCAGAGATGGTTTTCACCATTTTTCAACCCTCCTCCCATACCATGTCCCCTCCACACCTTTTAAACTCCAAATCCTTTAATTACCTCAACCAAACCCAATTAAAGCAAAAACCTGCTAAATGGAAAAATGGCGCCAAAATGCAAGGTGGACGGTTATGATTAATTTGAGTGATCCAAGGGCTTAGGTGTGGTGGGAAAGTCTCAGAGTACATCAAGGAATGCTGAAAAGTCTATAAAGGGAGAAAAGATGCATTGTATCAACTATCTAAGTGTAATTTTATTTTCTTAGTCGTTTTCTTTAATTTAAGCTTTTCAATGTATGTTTTATTTCCAAGTACCTTATTTAAGTCTCTCAAGTGTATTTGAACCTCTTTAATAAGTAATTCCAAGTTTTAAAGTTTACTTGATTTATGCAGTTTTCAATTTCAAAAATATCATATGAATCAAATGTTGTTTTAGTAGATTATATGGATTAAAATAGGTCACATAAGCTCCCATATAGCTTTTATAAGCTATTAGAAACAATAAAATTCAGTTTAGCTTCAAAAACAGAAAAAATCACAAAAATACCAAGAAAATACTTGAAAAATAAAAAATCATGGTGAAAGGTACAAGAAGGCTGGAGCAAGGTTGATATTGGATGGCCTTGGTATAGTGCTTCTTGGGAAGCTATAGGAATTGGTTTCAGGTCCTGGTTCTAAATTTTAAGCTTGGAAGCTTTTGTAAGCTCTTTTTGATTATTTTGGCATTTTACTATTATAGTTGTTCTTTAGCTTAAATTTCTGTATCTTTGTGTTAATTAGCTATAGTTAAGTGTGTTTAAACATTGAAATCTAGTGGTTGTTCTTTCAAAAGTTTAAGTTTATAAAAACTTAGTCATAACAGTGAAAACTGCTTCTTAATGATTTCTTAGTTACTGTTGTAATAAGGTATTGTTTAATGATTCATTAGTCCTATAAATAGATTATACAAGGTTGTAAATCAGTTTTATGGTTTAAAATTGTGTTTCGATTTGAAAACCTTCATAACAGTTAGCCTAAAGGGGTGTTTGGTTTGTTGTGTTTAAAGGTAATCTAGTCATTGGTCTTGTTGGAAATCTGCATAACTTGGTTTAAACCACTTATTTCAGTCAAGAAAACAAGTCCTAGTTCAAAGAAAGTCAAAATTTCATTTGATTGTGCATTGTGCAGTCACTGTTGGCAGTTCATGATGCAAGATCTTGATTTTGTGTTTAAAACTTGTTAATCTTGCTCAAGTAAGTCTTAATATAACTAAAACAACATACTCAGTTATCAGTAGTGAATCAAATCTCCATTTAGTCAACTCTTCTAGTTTTTAAGAAAAGTCAAATTTTCAATGGGTCGTTTTTGAATAAACTTTGGAATTTCATTGTGAATTCAATAGTGAGTTTCAGTTTATAAGCTCTTGGGGAATTAAAGTCTAGTTGCTAAAGAAAATTACAAAAATACTAGTTCTCTATTTCTCAGTCTTTTAAGTGCTTATTCAACTGCTTTTTGTGGACACCTGTTTTGATAATCACTTACCTGTACAAGAATTGGTTCAAAATTGATAAGCTTGCATTAAGCTTATTACTTGTCCAAATCTTGTGTTCTCTAGTTCTTTGGAAAGCCAACTGGTCCTCTTGGAGTATCAAGTCTTAGTTTTTACTTTTGAGCTTGTTAGCTAGAAATCGCTAAGGGCTTAAAGCTTGTCCCACCGTGAAATAGCTAAGTGCTTATTAGCTTATTCATAGCTTGTCGGTGTGCTTCTTTTCATTCTTTAGTTTCATTTCGTGGCTTGTACCTTATTCCATCTTATTCTAGCTTTTGTTTCAAATGAACAAGCTTGTTTGAGCTTATTACACCCAAATAAGCTTTTAAGACCATTCATTGGATCAATAAGCCTTCAAAGCTGCTTATTTGAGTTTTGTAAATTTTTGTCTTTATTAAAGTTTCATATTATTAGTATATAAGTAGTTTTCAAAAATAAAATCACAAAAACATCAATATAAAAATAGTGATAGCGTTTATTTAAGATTTTTTAGCTTTTTGATTTTTCTTTTCAACTTATTAATAAGCAAATATTGTTTTTCTCTTTTTCTTAGGTTTCTGTTATCATAAAGTATTTTTAGAGAAAGTTTCATATTTTTCCTTTTCTGTTTAGTATTTATTATAATTATAAATAGTTAAAAATAGTAATTAATTAGTAATAATTAATTAAAAAGCATAAAAAATATATTTTCTGTTTTAAAATTAGTTTTATCATATTTTAGATTTTTCAAAGTTAAAATTTTATTTTTCCAAGTTTATTTTCTATTTTCTAGTATTTAAGTGTATTTTAAATAATAATTAATTAGTAATAATTAGATAAAAAGTGTGAAAAATATATTTTTAGTTTTAAAATTAGTTTTATAGTATTTTAGATTTTTCAAAGTCATAAGTTTATTTTTCTAGCCTCATTTCTTATTTTCTTTTATTTTAGAGTATTTATTAAATAGTTAAAATAGTTTTTAATTAATAATAATTAATTAAATAGTGTTAAAAATAATTTTCTTTTTCTAATAATTTTCTTTTATTTTTAGGATTCCAAAAATGTCATTTTTATATTTTTAGGCCTTTTATTTCTTAGTGTTCACTTTTTATTTTGTGCGTATACGTAGTTTTTAAAACTCACGTTTACGTTTCTTTCATCTGATTGTTGTGCTTTCCAATTCTGTGCTCAATTCCTTTCCAATCAATCAGTAGATTAATTTCTAATCATAACCTTTACAGATCACTATCCTTAGTGATCATTCCATCCTCTGAGTTTGTTTTAAACACACCATTGAGTCTCCTTGGGACTAAACGACAGAATTCAATCTATTCTCCGGGACTTAATTGTATTTGTGTGCGAAATGTTTCAAGTCTCATTAGACTTGACTGTTTAGCGCAGAATCGATCCTCTCCGTAATTCTTTTTATCCCGGTTGGAAACTTCCACTTGCACTAGTTTGGGGTGGTACGCATGAGAGAGCGATGAGTTACACCATACTTACGCATGACTCTTTCAAACGGTCATTGCAAATGCGTGCCACGATCACCGATTATGGCTCGTGGGTTCCAAACCTAGCAAAAGAGATTTCAAGAATTTCACAACAACTCGGGCATCGTTGGTAGGCAAAGCCTTAGCTTGACCCATTTTGATGATAGTCAACGGCCACGAGTATGTACTTATTACCATGAGAAGAAGAAATGACCCCATAAAGTCAATGCCCCGGATGTCAAAATCTCACACACTTGAATGGCGTTTTGCGGCATTTCATTTCTTTATGAGATATTCCGTGACGTTGACAAGCGTCGCGAGCTTTGACAAATTCGTGGGCATCCTTGTAGATTGTGGGCCAATAGAATCAGAATCAAACACCTTCTTGGCGGTGTAGTTGGGGCTATGATGTCCCCGAGGGTCCGAATGGCAAGCTTTGAGAATGTCAATAGCTTCCCGACCATACACACATCGCTCGATGACTTGATCCGCGCAATTTTAAACAAGTAGGGTCGTCCCGAGTAATGTTTAACATCCTTGAAGAATTTGTTCTTCCGTTGGGACGACATCCCTTTCACTATGAAGTTACCCGCATGGTAATTTGCAAAGTCAACAAACCATGGGGTAGAAGAGTCTCCACGAAAAGAAACCGCATTGAGTGTTTCGAGGAAATGTTTCATTTATTTCCTTTTCTCGAAAACATCGATGAGGTTCTCTAATCGGACAGATGATCGCCACGCCTGTGTTCTCTCCTTTTTATCACGTATAATGATATCAAATTCTTGCGGAGGAGAACCCAACGGAGCAATCTCGGCTTTGCATCTTGTTTTGCAAAGAGATATTTGAGAGCCGAGTGATCCGTATACACCACGCATTTGGTCAAGATGAGGTATGGTCGAAAATTTTCAAACGCATACACCATGACTAATAGTTCTTTTTACGTAGTGGTGTAATGGGTTTGAGCTTGATCATAGTCTTACTTGCGTGGTGTATAGGTGAAAATGCTTGGTTTTCGTTGCCCCAAGACCGCACCGATAGCAAAATCACTTGCATCGCATATGAGCTCAAAGGGTAAATCCCGATCGGGGCACTAGAATGGGTGCTTCCGTAGCTTTTTCTTTAGTGTTTCAAAGCTTGACGCACTCGGGAGAGAAGATAAAAGGAGCTTCTTTTCAAGAAGATGGGTCATGGGCGAGCGATTTTAGAAAATCTTGTATGAATCTACGATAAAACCCGGCATGACCTAGAAAACTCCTAATACCTTTGGTAGTAGGATGAGGCGGTTTAGCAATAACATCGACTTTGCTCTATCGACCTCAATCCGTTTTGGAAATCTTATGGCCAAGGACTATGCCTTCTTTGACCATAAAGTGGCTCTTCTCCCGGTTTAGACAGAGATTGGTGTCTTCACACCGCTTTAGCATTTTGTCTAAATGGGAGACATGTCTGAAATGAATCCCAATGACCGAGAAGTCATCCATAAACACCTCCATTGTTTCCCGATCATGTCGTGGAATATGGCCATCATACATCGTTGGAGCGTGCCGAGCATTACATAAGCCAAAAGGCATACGTTTGTAGGCAAAAGTTCCGTATGGGCGGTGAATGTGGTCTTCTTTGATCCCGTGGATCAATGGGGATCTGAAAGTAACCCGAGAAACCATCAAGGAAACAATAGTACTCATTCCTGCTAATCTCTCAAGCATTTGGTCCATGAAGGTAGAGGAAAATGGTCTTTACGGTGGCGTCATTCAACTTACGATAGTCAATACACACACGCCATCCGTAACCAATCGAGTTGGAATTAACTCGTTTTCTTCATTCGTGACAACGCTTATGCCACCCTTTTTGGAACACGATGAATCGGGCTAACCCAGGACTATCTCGAGATTGGGTAAATCAATCTCGCATCAAGAAGTTTGATAACCTCCTGTTTGATAACATCATAGATTTTGGATTTACTCTTCTCGATGTTGAATCTTTGGTTTGAAGTCATCCTCCATCAAGATTTTGTGAGTACAAAACTCAGGGTTGATACCCTTAATGTCGGAGAGTTTCCAAGCAATTGCTTGCTTGTGTGACTTCAAGACCTTTATGAGAGCAATCTTTTCATCTTTACTCAAATCTCGAGCAATAATGACGGGTAATTTATCATCACCTTCAAGGAATGCATACTCGAGATGAGGAGGTAAGTCCTTAAGTTCGAATTTAGGAAATTCTTCAGTTTTCTCAACTGACTTGACTTCCTTGTTATGAAGTTTGACGGGAGGGAGTGGAGGAGAAGTGTCCTGATTTAAAAACTTCTCAAGAATAAGAAGATCTCCCTCTGAATTAATCTCATGGTGATTAATCTCTTCCGGAATTGCATCACTCGTGTGAGGGGTTGATGAGTGATCATCTTTAAGCAACTTCTCAATGAGAAGTATGTCCCCCTCGATGTCAATTGGAGCGTGATCAATTTCCCATGGAACAGAATCACTAGCCAAGTATGCTTCAATCTCTTCCAAGATGAAGTTGCTTCCTCAAACGGATTGAGAGAGGAGTGGAATTGGCTATGATAGGTCGAGAAGATGTGGTGGGATCCCCACTCACGTAATTATGAGAATAACCAAGAACTTCTTGAGAGTACTCTTGAAGCAACATCAATGATATCTATTCGGTTAACCGACTCGTAATCATAGTTTGCGGAGTACCTCGAAGTTTGATCAAGGTTAAAGGTGACGACTTCGTTACCAACACGTAATGTGATTTCTTGCTCAAATACATCAATGAGAGCACGGCCCGTTCTCGTGAATCCTCTTCCAACAATGAGAGGAACCCGTGGATCGACATCGAAATCAACAACTACAAAGTCGGTTGGAAAATGGAACTTTCCTACTTTCCAAATCGTCCTCGGCAATTCCAAGAGGACGGGATATTGTACGATCTCGCAAGCTCGAGAGTCATGCATGTAGGAGTAAGGTCCGAAGAGAAAGTTTCTTCCATCTTGAATGAGGCATCGTGTTTATGCTTGCACCAAGATCGGCTAAGGCAAAGCATTCAACCATTCACGGAAATACACAAGGTAAGAGGAACTTTCCGGGATCTCCAAGCTTCTCGGGAAGCTTCTTCAAGATAACTGCAGAAGCGTTCTCGTTCGAGGAGTTTTAGCCATTTCAAACGACTTTTCCTTGTTGCTTAACATATGTTTGAGAGTTGATGCAAACTTGGGCATCAACATGATAGCATCCGCAAAGCTTATGTCAAAATGAAGTTCTTGGAAAATTTGAAAGAATTTTTCCATTTGTTGACCGGCTTTCTCGCTGGAGCTTTGCTCGTAAACGTGATGGGTAAGGAATAGAAGATTTGGATTTGGTATTTTCAATGGGAGCTACAGGAGGTTCAAAACAACTCTGGATTGGATTTTAGTTTCGGACAACCCGAGGATGGACATTGTTGGTACCTCCGTTATTAGTAGGAAGTTCCTTGTCCTTTGTCGCCTCGGGTTCACTCTCCACTACCTTCGGGAGAAGAAGAGGTAGTAGGAATAGCAGGTCCATCATACGAAACACCACTGGTTGTGATCGCCTTTGCATCGCCCCTCGGATTAGCGATCGTGTTGCTAGGTAAAGTACACGAGCCCGAGGGTCGATCATTTAAAGACTTCTTTAATTCAATGATCGGTGACCAACACCTGTTTGTCTCCTCTTGAGTCTTCATGAATTGCCTTAAAAGCTCATCGGATGTTGATACAGAGGAGGCGGAGGGACAATTTGAGGCCGTATGTTACGGTTATAGCCGAATTCCCTTGATTAGGGTTCATATTCCCCGAAATTGATTCCTCGATTGTAAGTGTTTTGATTAAGATTTCCTTGATGTTGGAAACCTTGATTGGGTCCGGAATAGAAATTACCTTGGTTTTGATAACCTTGGTTCATTCTTGGTTGGTTCGATTCCTGTTAGGATTCTCGTTGAAACCGGTGGTGCACGATAAGTGTTAGCACGGTAGTTTGGTTCATTATGAGGACGGTATTGATTACCTCCTTGATTTGAAGTACCGGCTATAGCATTAGCTTCAAAAGGACTACCATCGGTGGCGATGACAGTTGTAGTATGCATGAGGACCACCACAAGTAACACAAACTTCAACTTTCTTCACTTCACCATATGATGGTGCTTGTGTGAAAGTGACTTTCTTTAGTTAGCAAGAACCAAAGCTTTGAACAATATCCGTGAGTTTGTCAATCTTAGCATCGGTGCTAGATGTACTCACGGAGATGAAGTAGAAGGTCCAAGATTAGACTCGGTATGATATGTCTTTGTGCGGAAAGGACGGACCTAGGACTTGTTTTCAATGATTTGCAAGGCTTCTTTTGTGGTCTTGCTCAAGAAATTACCTCCATGGAGGCATTCAAAGAGTCTTGATTAGTCCGGTTCGGACCATTGTAGAAAGTATCCATTTGCATTAACTCGGAAAAACCATGATGCGGACACTTACGGAGCAATTCTTTGTAACGATCCCATGCCTCCCGAATGATTCATCAAATCTCGAGAGAATTTCATTATCTCATTCTTAAGACTTGTAGTTCGGGATGGAGGATATAATTCGTTTACAAACTTTGTGACTAGATCTTCCATGTCTCAATGGAACGAGGGGTTGTTTCTCAAGCCATTACGGGCTTGTCCTCTACAGAAAATGGGAACGAAAGTTTGATGGCTTCATGTGGACATTCTTATACTTGATGGTAGATGCAATCTTGTTAAACCATCGAATGTGTGCATGAGGATCATCCCGCTCAAAACCATAGAATTGGCTTTGGGTTACCAGTTAAGTAACCCGGTTTTGAGCTCAAAGTATCGCCACGATGGTGGGACAACAATAGCATCTCCGTAACCCTCGATGGGTGCTTGGAGAAGCTCATTCATCGGTTTGTCTTCCGCCATTACGGCGGTGGTGGTGGTGGTAGACGTTCCTCGATCCACGGTGAAGGAGCAACGCCCTCACGCTCACGAGGAATCTTTCCAAGTTCGACAATGGACTTGTAGAACTGGAAGAACGAGTCGCATGCACTAAGTATAAAAACTCGCCAAAACAAATGCGAGGCAAAACGACAAGTGAACTTAACCAATAATCACAAATGAAATGGCTTTTTGAAAAAGGTACACCAAATCACAAGGACACAAAGGCAAGTTTTAAATCGATGTTCGGGAACTTATTATGGTCACACCCCGCTTAGTAGGTGTCTTGCCTTGATTTGCGGTGGTTGATTTTATGTATATTTTAAGTACCACCGAAAAGACGTAGGTATAGATTTGTCTTGATGGGTTTAAAACTTTTGGACAATATTTTTGGTATCGTCTCGTTTAACCAAATCGTATTTCTTTAAGAATCACCTTAAAAGAAACACAAGCTAGAAAACGTTACGATTGTTTTGTTGTTTTATATTTTGTTTGGTGTTTCTAACACTTTAGGAAAAGTCTTAATGAACTTTTGATTTTGTTATAACTTTACAAAAACTGTTTTACAAAGGTGGTATATGTGCAAGTACGGGTTTGAAAAATGCTTAGAACACGCTTCTGACCTCCCGCATGGCGCGAAATTTGATTGGTGCAAAACCGTCAAGTTTATCACTCGAGCCCGCCACTGTGAATGGCCGACCGTAACAAACTTAAAAAGTTTTAAGCACAAATGCAATTTAGATCGAGAGAATACGGTGGATTCCGGTCGTTAAGTCCCACGGAGGATGACCGTGTTTAACACAATCGGATGTCGAATAACCACTAAGGATAGTGATCAAGAAGGATTTTGAGTTATTTATACCTAAAGAAAAGATTAATAAATTACAATGACTTAAATGCAAATTAAAAGAAATTAAAAGATTAACTATCTTAAATAAACGCTATCACTAATTTTAAACCGATGTTTTGGTTTTTGTTTTATAAAACTTAACTTAAAACTACGTGACGATAAATAAAAAACGTGAAACTTACACAATATTAATCCTAAAAATATGAAAATGATATTTTACAAACCTAATGATATGAGAAAATTTTTAGAAAAAGAAAATTATTTTTATAACTATTTAATTAATTATTATTAATTAAAACTATTTTTAACTATTAAATAATAACCTAAATTACAAGAAAATAGGAAATAAACTTAGAAAATAAAATTATAACTTGGAAAAGTCTAAAATAACAAAGAGAATTTTCAAAACTATTTTTATATTTTTCCGATTATTTTTCTATTTTTATGAATTTTAAACTATTAAAACTAACTAAATTACTAAAAATTACAAAATAAACTATGAAAAATCTGGAAAATTACTTTTTTTACTTTTTATATTTATCTAAACCTAATAAAAAATTACTTTTTTATGAATTTTACTTTTTATATTTATCTAATCCTAAAAACTGTTTTTAATTAAGGAAAATAGCAAAATGACTTGGAAAAATGTGAAAAATTCAGGAAAACTCTAAAATGATATTATGAATCTAGGAGAAATAGAAAAACATGGTGTTGTGTGGTAGATTATGAAACTGCAGTACAAATGCTCATGAAATAAGCATTTGAATAAGCCAAAGAGTACCAAAAGGGCACCAAACTGTTACACAAGCTCTAATAAGCTAAAAGAACTCAAAAGCAACAAGTTACAACAGGTTTTAACCTCTGGATTGCAAGATTAACAGATTTGTTTGTATTGAGCTTATTGTCCAAAAGCAGTTTGAGGACACCAAGTTTGAGCTTAAACAACTCGCTATCAATAAGCTTAAATTGAAAAGCAAAATTGGAGACTATACTAGACCTGGCTAGCTTCCTTCAAACCAAAAGCGCACTGGAGAAGCTCGTGGAGCTTGGAACAAGCTCGCAAGAATGGATAAAACTCAAGATTCACCGAAAAGCTATGAACAGGGCAGATGAGCCTTTTTGACAAGCTTATTTGAAGCTTTTAGAAAATTTCTAAAATTCTACAAAAATGACAACAAGGAAATAGACCAAGTGAACTTTTTAAATCCACAATTTCAATTGATTTGGCCTAGAAATAAGCTCATGAAAAATCTCTCTAGCTGGGCTCAAATTGGATTTTTCAATATTTTTGACTTTTGACACAGTTGATAAAAGTTGACTTTGGTGAGCTTTAATCCTAATTTGTTAACTGATATTGATGTAATATGGTTAAATGAAACTAGAACAAGCTATGCTACTGATTTCCAAACATGAAACAACCTTTTGGATTCACAAAATCACAACAGATAAAGACTCAGACAGATTTGAAGTGGATTTTGACTTTGGGTGTTTTGCAGGCAAAGACTAAGACAGATTAGAGGTCAAATGAACTTAACAAACTTAAAGCAACAAGTTTCCACCACTGAACCAACATCCAATACAGTGTAACAAGCTGAACCAAACACCCCTTTATATCACTGTTTTGAACTTTAAATCTATACTAACCACTGATTTAACTCATTCCAGTAATTAAAATAAATTTAATATCCTAATTACTACTGATTAAACTTGTCTACACTACTTAATGACCATAGAATTCAAAATATGAACACAAACTGCAACTTTTGATAAAAACTGAAAATGAGAGTTCCAACTTACAAGGGTCCAAACTGTTTGTGCAGCTTAATCCAAACCAAATACTACTACTCTATAGCAAATCCAACCCATTTCCAAGCACTGCATCACCCATTTCCAAACTTATACCCATGTTGCTTCATCAGTTGACTTTCGTTGACCAAAGATGAAAATTGCTTGTACCTACTTGATAAACTCACTAAAAGCTATAATAAGCTTCAATGAGCTTATTTGAACTTGAAAATAAGCTTGTTGAAGCTTGGATGTGACAGTTGAAGTTTGCAATTTGAAACAGTAAATTTGAAATTTGAATTCTTAACATAAGCTTGAATTAACACTTAAAAACTTAGTACAATGATTTTTTAACTTAAGATTGATACATTTAAACTGGAAATTACAAATTTGAGGCTAAGTTAAAACATTGGTATTAAAACGAAATACATGAAAATTAAAATTAACTATCGGCTTCTCCTTGTTTCTTCCTCCTCTTTTATGCTTCAAATGAGCTCCACGTGGCCTTCTGATTGATTCCCACCACTTTTCTTGACCAATGGGTGAATTTTGAGCAACAATAGTTGTCCACGTGTTTTGGCGGGAAACTCTGGATTTGACTTGTAGCTCTGAAACTAGCACTAGGGGGTGGCATTTATTGTGGGGGGTTTGTGATGATGAGGGAGGAGAAAAGGTGAGGTGATGGGAGGAGAGAGCAGGCAAGTTGGTTGCAGGCAATATGGGGAAGACAAACAGGTGGTGGCGCGCTTTTATCTCGCTTTTGACTTTTGTTGACCAGCGGTCAAAATGGGTATTGACAGGTCACAATTGGTTAAGTGGGGTCGAGGAGTTTGACAAGGCTAAGTATTAGCTTATTATACAAGGACTAAAGCGCCATTTTACGAAAGATGAGGAC
Organism: Chrysanthemum lavandulifolium; assembly: GCA_022545495.1. Classification (NCBI taxonomy): domain Eukaryota; kingdom Viridiplantae; phylum Streptophyta; class Magnoliopsida; order Asterales; family Asteraceae; genus Chrysanthemum; species Chrysanthemum lavandulifolium. The sequence continues at coordinate 109,851,463 of CM040243.1, read as the reverse complement.
CAAACCGCCAATTTCTCAAAGTTAACATAAGGACTGAATTTGACAAACTTTAATAGTACAAGTACCATTTTGACATTTTCAAATTCTCAAAGGACCATTTTGCCAAATTACAAAGTTCGGGGACTTAAGTTGTAATTTTGTAATTTTAAATCTCAAGGACCAATTTTGACAACTTAGGAATCCTAAGGACTTAAAATGATATTTTTCTTTATTTAGATTTACAGTGGACTGTTTTGACAACTTTTGAAACTTGGGGACTAAACGCCAATTATGCAAACTTGATACGTTTTTCACCGATTTTGATATTTTGCATTTAAAACACATAAAACACTTATTTGTGATATTTTATCATTTTGATGCATTTACGAGTGTTTCGATATTTTGCGCCTAATTTGTATAAAATAATAAGTATTTACCACTCATCAAGGAGCATATGCTTCTTCAAGGTGTTTAGCTCTTTTAAGGTTTTTTGTTCCTTCATATTACATGTCATTGTTTATGATACATGGTGTTTAGCTCTTTTAAGGTTTTTCGAAAAGATTATGATGCATATGCTTCTACAAATGGCCTTTTTGAAAAAAAAATCACAAAGTAATCACATTAAGCATAGCCAAACACCCCTATTGGTGAGCTTATTTGAAATTTTCTCGACGTTTTCTTTAAAATTGTATCTTTTAAATCTCGCCATGATGTGTTAAGGTTTATACATTTAAAATATAAAATAGAAGTGTAAATCGCTAATTTTATGAATTTATATACACGATTCTATAACTATCGTAATATTAAAAAGGAAATATAAGAAGCCGTAGTCATGCGATGAAAGTGTATCATAGCGAAGTATCAGAAATTTACTAAAATGGTATGTTGTGGTGAAAAAAGGAAATATAAGAAGCCGTAGAATGGTATGTTGTGGCGAAAGTATCAGAAGTTTATCAGAAGTTCTTTTTATGATGTGTAAAAAAACTCTAATTAGATTTTGAATATCTATGTTGTGGTGAAAAATGTATACACATCTTCATCTTAGTATCTTACCCTTTGAAAATTGTATCGTGAGATCTTGACGTTGGACATTTAGCATGAAGGGAGTGGGCATAATTTGAATGGATGGAGCCTTAGTCATGTACAACAAGTAATGAAAAAGTAGACGGTGTTCATCTTACCCTTTTAAATTTTATCACCGTGTTAAAAAGTTGCATTTAAGTATTGGCATTCTCGCTATGTCTTCAAGCAAAAGTTACGAACATATATGTCCTCACATGGTTTGACAAATAAACATTGAAAAGCTGTTTTATATCCACCTTTGTAAACTTAATATAATAAATGGATTTAATGCTTAAAGGTTTCTTGATCTTTTATGTGCGGTGTTCTTTATAACGCAAGTGAAACGCATCAGTTTTGATGAGGTACCAACTACCAAGCTTATTTGATGATTGTACATTTGAACTATCTTTTACATTAGTTTGCTTTAACATTATCTTTTGCTTATAAACATGAGTAATTTTAAGAGTTAACCATAAATCGCTCATGGATAATTAGTTTTGGAGTAGCTAGAACGAAATTGATTATCATTATGTAGCGGTTCGATATTAGCTTGAAAATTGATTAGCCCATCATTATCAAATAATGGGGTATTAAGGTTAATACATAATTTTGTTTTGCAGGTTTGGAAGTTAAAACATGACCTTTTGAAAGGGCAAATGTTTTAAAAGGTATCGATTCTGCCATTTACTCATTTGTAGAAGAAACAATTTTTTTTTTTGGGTACTATTTTTCAAATTCATTCTTTTAGGGTATTATGAGATTTTTCCTTTCGGGAAAAAAAATCTATTAGCTAAGAAGAGCAAATGTCCAAATTTTTGCAAAAAAAAAAAAAAAAAAAAAAAGATGAATTTGAAAGAAAACACCCACAAAATAAAATAAAAAATTTCGCTACCAACAAAAATAAATGATGGCAAGTATAATACTTTTAAAAAACTTTTGCCCTTTTTGAAAAGCATGAGACTATTTAGCTTTCTGGATTCTTAGATGCAGCGCCTGTATCATATGTTTAGCCACAAAAGTATTACAAAATGTTGATTTCAGGTGAAATTGTACATTTGGCCAAAATGTTTATTTCAAAACAATGTTTTGAATTTCAGCCGTGGATAAGCTCAATAAAATGGCTCCAGAGCCATGAAATCTTTTTTAAGCTCAAGGAAAATGGGTCCAAAGCTATTAACTTATTTCTTTATATAAGGTTCTTCAACCCATTCTACTTTGAAATGAAGAAATTAGTGGTACATGAAGTGAGAAAAAAGTATACTACAATCTTTGAAGTTTAGGTTTATTAAAGGATACATATGTTAGATAAAGCTAAATACATTTCAAGTTACTTCACTTTTCTTCAAATATAATTGGTTAGTGCATATTTAGTCATGGATTATGGTTGTAATTTTGTATGGGTTGTTAGGCTTGATATAGTTGTTTTGTCTTCCTATATATTTCAATGTAAAGCCTTAGATCTATATCTATGCTTTATTTGGGTTACCTTTATTGTCAATATCCACTAATAATGTAGTAATTTACAAGAAAACCAACTACGAATATCATGATCTTCTAAATGAAACTTTATTAGATAAACATATTTTTTACTTGCTTTTTATAATTAAAATACATGAAAAAGCCCGTATATTACACGGGTCTTAAACTAGTTATAATTATAAAAGGATGGATGCTAGAAAAGGAAAAAGTGGTTCCACCTCATCTAAAGGTCGTGGACGAGGCTCGATCACAACCCGCTCGTCTAGTTCAATCACAACCATCTCCCTACTATCCCCAAATGAGTCCTCGCCCGGCCACTATTATCCTCAACCTCCACCAATGAACTTTCCATCTCATCAACACCAATATTATCCCCAACCACCTCCGTACATGATGTCGACGACTAGTGATTTTGACCCATTCGGTGAATACCGTGACGCTCCTACGCGACGTGAACCGAGTGTCGAACGACCACTACCGTTATATGATTACGAGGATGATGACGTTGAGTATGTTCCCGAAACGCAACAAGAAAATCCAATCGGTATACATTTGTTTTTTTTATTCGTTATAGTTGTATTAAATTTATTTGTTATAATTTTAATTGTTATAATTTTATTTGTTATAATTTTATTTTGTATACTATATATTAGGCGATGAAGAAGTTCAAGAAGTCCCAAAAAAAATATCGACTAGAGCGGAGAAAAGAAATTGGACGACAAACGAAGAGGTTGCTTTGGCAAAAGCGTGGTTCATATTTCCTCATGTCGAAAAGTCGGTAATGAACAAACTAGAGATGGTTTTGGAAAAAGAATTCAAGAGCATTTCAAGACAAACGTGAAAGATACTACTCGAACTCATCATAGCTTGAACACAAAGTGGGGAAATATGAACACCGCCATGGCTATCTTTAACGCCTATACATCCAATCGGTATAATTTTTAAACTCTATATAATTGTATTAATTTATATACTTTTACTAATTTATATAATTGTATTAATTGTAGAAACGTCTTTGTGAAAGTGGGTGTAGCGATCTTTTACTCATATTGAAGTATGGGAGGTTGTTAGGGGTGAAGACAAATGGTTGGAACAACCATGCTGGTCAAGAAGCTTCGGCTAGTGCTGAAAAAGGAAGAAAATCGTCGTCATCTAGCTACCACGAGACGGGTAGCAATGAGAATGTACAGACTGTACTTCCGGACTTGAATGATGACACAACTCCTACACGGAAAAGAAAAGGCAAGAAGGCCGAGAGCTTCGAGTCGACAAATGAAAGTATTGCTGAGAGCTTCGACAACTACATGATAAGCAAAACACAAATATTGGAATCGATAGCGGAGAAAAGGTCTACAAAGGATGACTTGGCCGAAAAATTATTGTCGGTCCAAATCCGTAATATTGAAGAAAAGGCTTATCATCGGGCATTGAGGTTCTATAACCAACCTCACGATCACATAAATGATCCGAGAATGCGAGAGATCACTATTGCCAAAAAACGTGAGTACGCGGAGAAATATGGATGGCCGAAAGATATTTAAATGCGTACTTTTTTTTTAGTATTATGTAAAATTTTTTTAAGTATTATGTAATTTTTTATTTTATTATTAATGAAATATTATGTTTTTATTTAATTGTTTAATATAATTATGAATTTAAAAAAAATAAAAAGAAATATGAGTGAGATATGAAATGACCATCGTTACTAAAAAAACTATGGTGAGGTATGAGATTAGTTTGAATGATATTATTGGTAGATGGTGAAGTATGAGTGATGATCCAAAACCATTGACACCCTCCTAATGCTTAAAATAAGAATTAAGACACATGTTAAGTTCAATCTTTTGATAGTTGGAAATACTTATATTTGTTAATAAACATATGACAGACCGATGACCCATCTTATAACTTTGTGTATCTACGAGAGAGTTGACATCAATCATATTAACAACTTTACTAAATTTGTGTATGTACAAAACAGTGTATTACATACCATTTTAGGTGTTTGAGTTATGTTTGTTAACTCATTAGTTAATTGGTTTTTAAGCAAAAAGACACGCCTTTAGTCGTAGTTGTTTATTTAACATAACTGTAAATATAATTAAAAAATGTAAAATGGTGAAAATAGATATATGCATAAGATAGAAAATGCATTAAATAATAAAATGATAGCAATAACTTGGTATTTTTTTTCTTAAAAAATACATTAAATAAAAAGATGATTGCAATAACTCAATGATTTTTTTTTTCTTAAACAAAATACTTATGACCACAAAAATAAACTATAGAACAAACAAAACAACCATTAACATCTAACAAAATAGGAACGATCTTCAGTTGGGGATAACTCGATTGATCGTTATAATTATCAACCATCGGATTAAATCCAATTATAATTGATCAATCTGTTATCCTCAACTCGAGAGATCCTCTTCCAACAAAATACTACTCTTACATGTTAAAAGATTCTTATAAATAAACAAAACAAATAATTTTATGGATGGATATAAACCCCACTTGCTACAAAACACAAAATAAATAAATACTATTAGAAACACCACTAGTCCACTACTTTAAGGGTCGTTTGGTTTGTTGTTAGAAATCACAATAGGTATCGAATTTGATATGGGGTAGAATGACAATGGATATGAAAAAGTGTATCTTTACGATTGTTTATGTTTGGTTGATGAAATATATAATGAAAAAAGTGTATAGATTTGTAGTGGAAAAAAGAGGGTCCCGCGGGAATTGATTTCATAGACACCAAATTGGTATATAATTAATCTATGACTATGATATACGCATTTTATTACTGGGCCCACAAAACAAACACATTTAATCACTTTTATAGTCATAGTCTCATTACTATAGTGGGATATCAAACGCACCCTAAACCATGCATACATATTCAATGTAGGTATATGGGTGGGTATTTTGGTAAATTTATGTCCTAAATAGTTGCAAATTTTAATGGTAAACTTCCACCGCTTCTAAAACTAGTGTTGTGAAAAGTGGCAGTGACAAAAATTGCAAATGCTAATTGCTTGTTGGCAAACAAGCTTTGCTATCAAATTACTGGCCGTTTGTCGCTAGTTGCTTCAAAACGTTTCAAATGTTTGAAGTCTAAAATAAATAGCGAATATATATTTTTAGACATGTTAAATGAGCTCTTTATGAATAATAGTCATACAATACAATGACGATAGCATAAGCGAATGATAAAAACATTAATCCAAGTCAACAAGGAAAACTAAAAGAATAAAGCTTTAACAAAAATATAACTCGCAAAACAAGTAGTGTATTAATCGATTAAAAATACAAATTACAGATTAAACAATTTTGATATCCACAATAATTGAGGAAGAAGATATTTTCTTCCTAAAAAGTTATACTCGTAGTTAATCCAAAAGGTTAGTTCTAACATTATCTCTTAACATAGGAGTCACGATACACAAAAATACTCATCATCCAAGTAGTATCTAGGTGCTTTATAAAAATAAACATCTGTCTAGAGGTTATTGACACATGTGTTTATCAAGAGGTTATTGACACATGTGTTACACTTAGATATAAAACTCATTCTCCGAGCCATAAAATAAGACCCAAACACCTATTCTTGCTTCTAGACAATTTTACATTTTTTTAAAATTTTTGTCCTCATCATTTTCTTCATTCGAAAAGAACTAGCCTCGAGTTCTCACCATTAGCCGCTTCATCTATCTCAAACATTTTCTCACGACAGATCTTATCTTAAGTATTTTCATACTTCACATTAATTTGAGGACTATTTTTTTACGGAAAAGTTATACAATCCATAACATGGTTGTTTTAGTGTACCGAAATGCATTATATACTAGTTTTAATTAATGATATGCATAACCAAGTAACCAACTTTCAAAGTAGTCCAAATATCACTAATTTGTTAACATCTTACCATTTTGGCAAATAAAAACGATTTTTTTTTCTCTGTATTTTCAGCTGTTTATGTGGCATTGTACTCATTTTTCGGGTGAAATCTTGTCTTCTCCACCACAACATCCGCCAAACACCACCTCCAAACCATGGAAACCACCTCCAACAGGCATTGCACATCCACCACCAACCATAGTCCAAACAGTACCTATGAACACCACCATCGCAACCACCGCCACACACAATCCAAACAGTTGGTCCTTAAAACTAGTCACACCACTCCACAACATTATCCTCACTGGTTACCACCACACATAAGCCAAATGCTTTTTGACGTTCAAACATACATGTTTGATAAAAACGAATAATTTATAGAATAATAAATTGCTTCATACTAATAGTATAATTCCTTTTTATATTGACACATGAATTGTTGATGCGAAATACAAGTGAAGTCACATCTTCTACACAAACTTACGTATGCCACAAAAAACAGTACTTCCTCCATCTCTAAATAAATGTCCACTTTGATTTTTAACGATCTTTCTTGTTCAAATTTGTCCTTAAATATTTTCATTTGTGTTATATAATACGTGATACAAAATATATGAATGGTTTGGGTTTAAATGTTTTTTCATTTGTATAATTTTCATTAAGTATTGTATAACACAAACAAAATTATTTAAGATCAAAGTTGAACAAGAAAGACTATAAAAAGTCAAAATGGACATTTATTTAGAGACATATGGAGTAGTTTGGTGGCCTTGTGATTGAAATTGGTGATAAAATCAAACAGGGGTTAATGGGTTATGGATAAAAGAAAAGGAATTTTATTTCATGTCTAAAGGAGAAAATGGTCAATTTAAGAAGTGAATATTTGTCTTCTTATAATTATGCCGATTTTGGGCCAAATATTTTGACCGGTTTGAGTTTTAATGAAATGGGGTCTTGAAGAAGCCTCGAGATATCTAAAAAACTCATTTTTACCGAAAAATAAAATGTTGTTCGGAGTTTTGATGAAAGAAGACGGCCAAGTCAGCAAATAAAATGCTTGGATGTCACATAATTGCCACATCATCGGTACCTTGAATAATAAACTGGTCATGTTATGTATTCTGGAATAAAAATTGAAAGTTGATTATGCATATCTATAATAAAAATAGAGCAGATTATGCATTTGGTACACCAAAGCCACCATGTTATTTATTTTTGGACTTTTTTCCTTTTCTTTAGTTTATGTAAGTTTTTTCACATATCTTTCACATTCCTTGTTATACACATAAAATGCGATATGTGTCTTTATTTCCACCTCATCATACAACATCAAAAGTATCATACAACATCAAAAGAGTGAGACACAATTATGCGCAAATAAGTTAAAATAATAATAATAATAAAAAAAAAATTGGCATACATCTCATAAACTAGCTTTCATTATGAAAGTCAACCATCCTTTTTTTTTAACTATGTTTAAATATCTAAGTGAAACATTTTTTTTTTTAACTTTGTTTGAATATCAAATATTAACTTCACATACTAGTTCGATGGTATTTGGCTTTTTGAAATTGTTAGATGATTTTCGTGTCATGCTCCTTACATGCCCTTTTTCGGTTAAAAGATTGTTATACCCGTTGAATAACCCCACATGTCGCTCAAACATCACTCAACATATTACTACATGTCTACATAACTTAAGTTTTAGATGTGTGTTCATCATTATATGAACCAAGTCAATACATAATTGCAAAATAATAAAATTACATACGATTAGTTTTACCATATTTTCTTCCTACAACCGTAGAGCAAGAGTATGCGGTGCTTCTTCCTTTCCACGGTGTGATATACCCTACATGCGCCAACCATAGAGAGGTCACCGATAGACTCCTTATTCCTCACCGAAGCTCCAAACACCTTTCATCATTCACCTCTTGGTATAATCTACAAATGAAGACATAAAGCACATGCACATACACATCCACTTTACTCGATGTTCCTCATTGCCTACAAGTTTTTAACAACTTCAAATGTGGTTGGGGACGAGCATCCTTACCTATTTTATTTTATGGTTTTTTTATGTGTACGTGTGCATAAGAGGTATATTTACCTAAAAAATGTTTAGAGCATGAGTAACCATAGGATGCCAAAACATTATTTTTGGTGTCACGTTATGCTACATTAGTTTTAACACCAACATGACTCACATAATTAAAATCACCCTCCTCATAACATGTCATAACATCCATTTTTTAGTCCCAACAAATACACCATTTTTAATCAAAAGGGTAAAAGACCACACACACAAACACGTTATAACCACACCAATATTTTGACCTACGTGATAGCGCATGACCGTATAGAGAAGGGTGTCATACGCCGACTTGACGTGCGCCTCAAAGGCTGGCTTTGGATCCGTGCTATGATACCTCGTGATTTTATTGATAGTGGCAATCTATTGCGATAACGACTAAAAAATGTATTTGGAGTGATATCATAGTGAGTAGGGTGTCAATTTGGGTCCCGATTAGGTTCGAGTCGGTCGGGTGGTCAATTTGGGTTAAGGGAAAAATACCCGAACCCGACCTTGTTTAAAACTTTGGTTACTCGGGTTAGGGTCAATTCAGGTCGGGTCAACTCGGGTTCGAGTCTAGGTCATTTAAGAATTATACAATTTTGGTGTTTACACTTTAAAGTACATCAAAATTAGAAAGAAAAACATAAACTCGGGTTGACCGAACCCGAATAAAACACATATATTAGACCTGAACCTGACCCTATTTAAAACTCGGGTTAATTTTGAACCGAATATAATTTTGAAATCGATTGACCCGATCCAAATTGTTTAATTCGAATTTGGGTTCGGGTTCAGTTCGGGTCGGCCTTTTTGACACCCTAGCAGTGAGTGAAGCATTGAGTATGCTCAAAGAGTCAAAGCGGACTTATTAAAAAAGGGTTTTTCTAACTTGTGCCATAGTGGCACAAGTTAAGTACACCAAAAGTACGTTAGTACTCACCAAAAGTACATAGGGATCCACATAAAAGTACATGCAAATGTACTTTTATGTGTCCCATGCATTTTGGTGTCTGCTGCCTCATGGCATCTCCAATGTTAGCACTAAGTGTACCTTTTGCACTAAAATAGTGCAAAACTAGCAAAATTAGTCTCCAATGTTAGCACTAAAGACCACACTATTTTAGTGCAATGGATAGTGAACACACCAAATGCACTAAATATAGTGCATTCTTATTCATCTCACTAAACACTATTCATTCTATTAAAACTTATTTATTTTTACTAATCATTTCATATTTAATATAAAACATAAAACTAATTTATACAAAAATATTTTGTAAGTTTCACATTAATATTATCAAAATGAGCTCAATATTGATATAAAATACATAATTTATTTTTCTTATTTATTGCACTATCATATATTTTATAGATTTTAAAGTACAATTAGTGCAAATATATAGTGTGTACATTGGAACAAATTTTATTTGGTGCAAAGATATTCCAATATGATACTTTTTTGCACCATTTTAGTGTAAAATTTTGACAACATCGGAGATCTTTCTGAGATGTTAGAAAACCCTATTAAAAACTAAAAAGTAAAAAACATAAAAGTGTAAGGGTAGATTCTGTCAATCCATCATTTCAAACAGGTTCTACTTCCTTTAACTCCATTAAAACCAACTCACCCACATCTCCGTTCCCGGCGTAACTCCGATCACCGGAAACTCAACAAACTTGAAACTCCGATCATCAGCTACACATTTTGTAATGGCGGTAGATGATGTTCCGGTAGATGACAAGGTGAAAAGAACGAGATCTGTTATCAAGCTTCTACTCACAGGATTCTTCTCAGACATCTGCTCCGACTAATGCCACGTCACGTTTCGCGACGCTTGATACGATCAATACGACGTCGTTTGATGCCGATCAGTATATGAATCTGCTTGTATGTTGTTTCTCATCTCAGATCCATTAATAATTTGTTCAATTAATTGTTGTGTTACATACAGTCAATGCTATATTGTTGGTAGGATTATAATTTAAGTAAATATTAGTAACTTATTTAGCTAACAGGATGTGAAATAAGGCCTTATGTGGAACCGCGATTGTTAGTCTTAGAATCGAGGACAATTGTGATCAAGTGAAACTCTAATTGTGAAATGTGTGGTAATTTAGTTGCGTATAATTGGAAATTTACAGGTATAAGTGCAAAATGAGATTCGATTAGAGTAGGCTTTCCTGTAAAGCGAAGTTTCTCGAGCCTCTTATCTCTAAAAGAATTTTCGTTCAGAGGACTTGTTTAAATAACATGAGGAGTTACAAGATTATCATCCAGCTATTGGATTACTCGACTAGACGAGACATGCTTAACAAACATTAAGGTCCTCACGCAGGATACCTGTATCAGAAATACGCCCAGCCATTGTGGTTTAAGTTAGATATATAGATTGGCACGAGAATATAATAGCATTGATACTAAAGGCCGGTGTTATTTGACTCACAGTTAATATTACGTGGTTACGAATGTATGGGATGAAAGGGACCTAACACCTAAATAACCTTGTGCGCAAGCACTCACACATAGCGAGAGGACGATGGCTTTACATAAAGCATAATTGCTTAGTATACTTATATAGACACCTTAGTAATGTTCTTTACATCTGCCTAGTTACACATTAGACAGGCCAGTGGTGTCCCATGGTAATTCGTTGATACTTCAGTATCAAAATAACATTTCTCAACTATTATATGTTAATACAAAATTCAACATATAGTCAAATGCATTACAGGATTAACGCTTTAGAAAGTGCCCAAGGTTTCTATGGCTCTGTGAGATACATAATCTTATCCACATTCTGATACATGTATTTAAATTATGCCTCTGACTATAAAGTTACACAAATGGGTGCTATAATTGTATATGCTGTCAGAAGATGTATCAAAATCACTCTGAAAGGCTCATTATCAGTGTAAGCTCTTATCTGTTGTGACTTATGTCTCAATCTTAGTTTCTGTACTTTCAAGACCCACTGCATTATCATGCCTGTTATGACCTCCAGAAACCTACCTTTATAGGCAGGAAAAATTAGTATTTCCTTGAGGCAGGTATCATTATGTTTGGAGATCTTTTCTAATAACTAATGATGTCGATAGATTGAGGATTGGAAGTTCCATTCAACTCTATCTGTAACTTACTGTGATGACGAGTGATAAGGAAATCACCCGACATAACTTTTGCACACCCATGCCTATATTGAGTGGCAATGTTGGCTGATCTTGGGCTTAGTTCTGAGCACATGTAGTATAATTAAACTTGGTTCTTTAGAAGGGAGTTACTTAACCTTTTCCATGGCAGAAAGGATTTCTTGTCTGTTATTGGATAAGTCTGGTTGTCTGTTGCGCACAAATGGAGGGAAAAGAGCATGTTTAAAACAGAATAATCTTTCTGTTCCTTACACTTTTGATCTCCTGGTAAAAGTTTGATGATGTTTCCTCCTGCTAATGTATCAGGTACAAAAGTCTAATCTTGAGGGCCTCCTTCAGAGACATGTCGAAATGGCTGCTGAGATCAAGAATCTTGACACTGACTTGCAAATGCTAGTATATGAAAACTATAACAAGTTTATCAGTGCTACAGATACGATCAAAAGGTAAAACACTGTCTCTTAGCTACTGATTGTCATTTTACTTCCATCTGCTTTACGGTCCCTTGCCCCATACCATTGTTTTATTGGCGTGTTGGGAACTTTTTATCCTATATTAGATGCCGATGGAAGTTTTTTTATGACTGTTTTATAGAACTGTTGTGATTATAACATGTGTCAATATATATTTATTTTGTGACAGAATGAAGAATAATATAGTTGGTATGGAAGTAAATATGGAGCAACTCCTTGATAAGGTACTTCACCAACACCTTTTTTGTACTTGTTGACAGTGTTGTCAAGAATACGTAAATAGGCTAGAAGAAAGTCTTGAAACTCACCTATCATCATTACGTTTGTCAGATAATGTCAGTGCAATCACGAAGTGATGGAGTCAACACTTCACTCTTTGAAAAGAGAGAGCATATAGAGAAATTACATCGCACGCGTAATCTATTGCGCAAAGTTCAGGTATCAATATGAGTTTCAAGCTTATTCTGTAGAGTAGTATTCTGCATGAGACTGATTGTTTCGCCTGACTTCTGTATTGACTTATTACCTCTGTGTGTTATGTAGTTTGTCCTGCACGTATACTCTATACATCTTGCATGAATTGCTTATTCAATTCGTAGTTGTTCACCCTTCTTTACATGGCATATGGGTCTTAAGTTGATAGAAATATCATCAATGTAGAACAAAGTCATTCAATGTTTCCATGCCACCTATATGACTTAAGTTTATGTGAAGTTCTATACATAATGCAAATTATGGTCTTTAGCCATGTTGAGTTACACAGTTCTCATCTTATGTTGGCAGTTTATATACGATCTTCCAACTACACTCCAAAAATGTATTAAAACTGAAGCATATGGTGATGCAGTGAGGTTCTACACTGGAGCGATGCCTATATTTAAGGTCAGTAAGTCAGTTTACTGGTCATTTGATCATTATATCAAGTTTTATGTGTTCTGCCTGCCTGACACTCAAGAGACCTCTCTTGTGATTTATGTGTGACATTCATAATTCATCATCTTTATGCTCTTTATCTTGAACTTCACCAGGCATATGGGGACTCCTCTTTCCAGGACTGTAAGAAAGCATCTGAAGAAGTGATATCAGTCATTATTAACAAGCTTCAGGTACATTCGCTGTTACTCTTAGTTTCCCTTGTACCAATTTGACCTTTGAGAAGCAATCAAATGCCGCATATCCTATCACACTTTTTCATGTTTCCAGGACGAGTTTATTATTTTCTGTTGGTGCATTTTTCGATAATACTAGAATAAACAATGAAGGTATAGAAAAAGATCTAATATTGTGCACGTTTGTTTCCAGGACAAGGTTTCTTCCGACTCTGAATCTATACAAGCAAGAGCAGAGGCTGTGATGCTTCTTAAGCAGTTGGGTTTCCCGGTTTGTAACTCTCAGTTTTGCAATCATTATAATTTTAAGCATCCTGCAATTTTTGAATCGTTTATTATGTGGACTTCATATTAGTGATGATTCTAATGTATGCATTGAATATACAAGATAGCACAGTCAACTCATGATACATGCATCAAACCTTTAGCTAGAACATGCAACACATGACAATGAAAACAACAATATAGGCAGAAGTTTGCATTTCATATGCCTGTAAGTGTAACATGTCATGTTTTATAGATTCTTAAACTCATTTGATAGTCATTTGCCACATTGGTTACTTAGTATTAGTTTATTATTTTCCATAAAAAAATGTCATTCCTTTGAAAATATTTTGACCCCTTACATATTATAATTCGGCACTTCAATTTCCTTTACACCTCTGGGGCACATGCTATGCGTTGATATAAAAGCAAAAGGCCAAAGAAGAAATAAATATATGATTTTTCTGGATTCGATTCATGCTTAATTGAAAGTTTAATCTATCATACGTTAAAGAATGGCATATACATAAATACATACATGTCTTCATGATCTCCTAGGACTATTTTACTTTACTCCAATATCAGAAAGAAAAAAAAAATGGCTCTCAAAGGAATAATAAGTTAGTTGTTAAGGGGAAATTTGAAACACATTTGGGAATCCCTCAAAAGTTATTTAGTTCGCAGAACCTTGTTTTGGAGGTCTGTAAATCATGTAGTTAATATGCTTTTTTGATATTGAATCTGTGCTGTTACGGAAGCAACAAATGTAATGTGGCCGGTGGATTGTAAAAGACTTTCTGATTTTTCTTATGAAATGTATGTAGAACGTATTTTATTAACTATCTATGTTACATATCTGTGACAGGTTGAAAACTTGAAGTCAAAGCTGCTTGAAAAGTTAGAGCAGTACCTTGTGGAACTTGATCTCTCTAAAGAGATAAGCACGGGTACTGCAGATTCCAGTGAATCCGCCAATGGAGGAAGTCAATCTGTTTCGTTAGTCCTATTTCTGAGGTATATCATCTTTGATAATATCCTTTTGTCTTTTTGGTTTCCTCAACTAGCTTTGAATGAAAATGTTTACACACGCACACATCTACATAAGTGTGTATGTAACTATGTACATATTTTCTATCTTATGTTGTGCATATCTATTGTTAACATACATCGTCACTATTTACAGTTGTCACTTAATCATATATATGAGCTCTTTCAGTTGTCTAATATTATAAATAGTTTCCAACTCGTGAATTCGTGGAAGCTGTTCATGCTTATCACGTAATTTTTCCTGATTCAGAGGAGCAGCTGGTCAAACTCGTGCATGATCTGACCACACGGTATTAGTGTGCCTCTTTTTTAATTCTCCCATAGCACCAGTATCTACTTCTGACTAGCTGCCGTTAACCTGATTGATGTTCGCTTTAATAGGCACTTTGAAGCTGCCAACCAAGAGATACAGAATCAGATCTCTTCGGCAAAGTTATCCAACCGACTCCGTACGTAACATGCTTACTAATGCTATCATCTATATAGATCCTTATATTATCATCTCTTTCTGAACATGTGGCAGATAATGGTCTCTGGTCCTTTTAGGTTTTACTATAGATTGTATATATATAATTTAAAGCGATGATTGCATAATTTGGGTTAATTTATGCAATTTTTTATTCAGTTTTCGATTTTTACAGAACTAGAGTTTGATATTACACATTGACAAACATCAATTAGAGGTGTCATAATGGGCGGCTTCCTTAACAGATTAAAAATGGGCTAGCTCGTGCTGGGTTTTGTCCATTTTCTATACATGATTAAGGCTCTATCTATGATTATGGAAACGGTCTTGGTACAATGATAATATAAATATTTGATAGAACCATTTACGAAGTTGTATGCACAAACATAGACGTCGGGCAACTCTATACCTGTGTGGCTTGTTGATTTATGACCCATTTCTCTTTTAGCTAGCTTTTGTGTTTGGCCCTTTTTGGATAGAACACAACCCAAATCAACCTGTTTATAAAGAGTAGAAATTGCAACCTCTAGCATCATTATTCACTTTTTTAGTATTTCCATTTACCACATGGTATCAATTTAATGTCTTTTGTGGTGGCCCCCTTTTTACAGGGTTTATTTGGACTGATGTCCTATTGATTGACTAAGTCTTACCAGAGGCTGCTCTACAAGATTTTGCGTTTGAGGTTGCCATTCCTCACTAATTGTTATCTTTATAAAGCTGTAGTTGAAAAACTAATCATTTAATTAATGAGTGATTATTCTGATTGAAGTTAAATTTTCATGGATTCAGGCTCTGCTCGTTTTTCTTTGAAAAAGTACGTCACTAGCGCATTTTCTCGTCTTCTTCATGAAATATCTGGTTAGTCTTCTCTTTGGCTTAAATATACATGAAAACTGTAGATCTGCATTGACTTAAATGCTTTAAGATGCAGATGATAGAAATATAAACCAGGATAAAGTAATTTCACCTGCATGCTTGTTGAGCTGGTGCACCTGAATCTTACTGTTGACTTTTCTGATTCAAATCTGTTTAAATTGTTAGACACTCTTCTGCAAATTCAGAAGGATGGCAAAACAGAGGAACATCCTTTGAAGACAGCTCTTGATGCCAGTAGAAATACTTTGATTCAAGGCAGTACAAAAGTCCTATCGGTAAATCATGTCAACTGTCTTGAACTCTTGATTCATATCTAAGAGATCAGATATTTATATAAACAATAAAACGTAATCAGTAGCCTTGGAATTTGATCTGACAGTATCATTGCTAAAATGATTCTGTCATATATCTTTTATTATAGTTTCTATTTGAGCTTACAGTAATTTATTATATAGGCTATCCGTCATCTTCTTGATGAAGACTTGGGATTGATATTGAAGTTAAGAGGCACAATTATCAGTTGGGTGCAAGAAGGGTTCCAAACCTTTTTTAAACAACTTAATGATCAATTACTCTTGCTTTCTGGAAAAAATGTTTCAATCGCGCAAGAACAGTCTTTGGCAGAGAAGTTACAAGCTGATAAGGTTCCAGCTGGGCTTGTACTTGTGATATCTGAGCTATCTATTTTCATTGAACGAGATGCCATTTCAAGAATTACCGAGGCAAGAACTGTTTTAATGTTTTATTTTGCATATATTTTCCAAGCTCGATTTTCAAATTATGTATTTGCTATTCAGGAAATTGGCTCTTCATTGTCTGGCGGTGGTTATGAATACAATCCCGCTTTTGTTCCTGCTGAAATCCGTCACACCTTTAGATCAGCTGGTGAAAAGTTCTTGCAGCGTGTACGTCTTTTGTATAATATTAGCTCTCGAGATCTTACATTTTTTCTTGTTCTCTTTACTGAATGGAGCTTCCTTTGCAGTATATTAATATGAGAACCCAAAGAATCTCTGTTCTTCTGAGGAAGAGGCTCACAACTCCAAACTGGATCAAGGTTTGTACGGGTTTCACATGAATTTAATGTTTTGGATTTGATTGGTTATTTATCTTTGATATTGACAAATGTTTTCTATTTTTCAGCATAAAGAACCCAGAGAAGTTCATATGTTCGTTGATTTGTTTCTTCAAGAGGTAGGATTTTCACTTATGCTCTGCACATCTGAATTAAAGGGCTAATAATATTTTTTGGACTAAGTGAATGCAAATGATTAATGTAGTGAGTTATTTATGTTGTGCCAGTTGGCAGCAGTAGGAAGTGAAGTGAAACAGATATTACCTCCAGGGCTTACTCGTAAACATTCTCGCACAGAGAGCAATGGAAGCACAAGCTCTTCACGCAGCAACACATTAAGAGATAACCGTTCAAACACCAACAGGGCCCGCAGTCAGCTTCTGGAAACGCATCTAGCAAAGTTGTTCAAACAAAAAATGGAAATCTTCACAAAAGTTCTACATACGCAGGTATGTCTCTATATTTCTATTCTATTTAAACATTAAAAGCTGAGTACACGTGAACTAAGAATATCTATATTGCAGGAATCTGTTGTGATGACTATTGTAAAACTTTGCCTCAAAAGTATGCAAGAGTTTGTTAGACTGCATACATTTAATCGCAGTGGATTTCAGCAGATTCAGTTGGACATGCAGTACCTTAGAATTACACTCAAAGACAGCGCTGAAGATGAAGCAGCTGTTGAATTTCTGCTTGACGAGGTAAATAGATTCTTCAATACTAAATGACAGTAATCTTATGAAAAAGGATAATGTATAAGTAGGCCACCGGACTATTCAATATCTTTCAAAATGCCACCCAACCAGTAAAACTACTTTATAGGCCACCCCAAGTATAAATAACGTTTTATCTTTAAAAAAAAGGGTATAAATAATGTTTCCAGATTTGATCATAAACCTGTTATATGCCAAAAACATTATTCAATTTTTTGACCGTTCGTTAGTTTTTTTACTTTACATAATAAAAAGTTGACAAAGGGTATTTTGTTTCTTTCATGAACTCAAGTTATCTTCCGTCATACAGCCTTTTTATTATGCCGGATCTGGTATAAACGGAACCATATGCATATTTAAGTGTAGTTTTAATAGCTGGATGGTGTCCTTATACATCTTCAAGCAACAATATTGTTAAAATAATACTATAAAGTTTTTTTGAACGATGTAGGAAGTTCTATGCATAAAAATATATATTTTTAGCGAGTTTCTGCGGTTTCCTTTTCTTAGCTAAATTATTTTTGACCGGTTTGAGATAAACACAAGTCAAATTGACCCATTCATAGATAAATGGGTCGAAAATTGCCACCTCACTAGCACTAAAATATGACAAAAGAAAGTTGATGTTTGAATTAGGCTTTCTTGCTAATCCCCTTTTGTTCCGTCATCGATTAGCAAAAGTTAAACATTAAACTTTCTCCTTAAACAGGTGATAGTTGCTTCTGCAGAACGTTGTCTTGATCCTTGTCCGCTGGAGCCAGCAATCCTAGATAGACTTGTACAAGCGAAATTGGCTAGGACCATGGACCAAGAAACAGTCGCTTCTTAGTAAACAACAGTTGCATAACTGGCTCAAATTATCTCAATCCTATTGCAGATTAGGAAAGATGTTGGGAAGTGCATAAAGTCTTTGCATACGTGTTGTATTTTGTGTTGCATATAGATAGTTCCGTAAACTTGCTTCAACTAGTTGTTACTGTACTTCAAATATGATAATTGTTGTTTATTGTAATCATAGTTGAATGAACTCCAAAGAGAAGCTTCTGAACTAATTTTTTATTTTTATTTTTTTTCAAAGAAAATAAATAAATGATTTGCTGTATTTGAGATTTAATTGTTTAATCACAATTCCCTTAATCGGATCATGTGTCAAATCAGATTATTGACCTATTCGACCTAAATCTCACCAACTTGTGATTATTTGAAAACATATTATTGTATGTGCTATCGCCTTCTACCTGTTTATTAAGAGGCAGTACATGAAATCTTAATTCATATTCTCTAACACAGCTGACTTGATAGGAGCTCTCGTACCGCCACAAGCGCACACACCTTAGACCAAGGGAATCAAAGTTCCATTGATTCATCTTATTTCACTAACAGCAAAAATAAAATTTCATTGTCTAACTGACTTTGGTTTAAGTGATCCTTTGTAAGTTTTTTTTTTTATCAAGGAACGATAAAGGACTTGATAGTGCCTCATTTGATATCACATGATCACAAAATCTTTTGGTTATGTATCAATTTTCAAAAAGTATTTGAGTTTAAATCCTACACCTTACGATTTGTATAAATTACTGACACAAAAAGTATAAAAAAAATAAGACTTTTTGCTTGATCCACAAAAGAACTTCCACAAAAAGAGCAATCATGTTTTGATTGGTGTGTTTTGCTATATTTATCCCCTCAGCTTTTTGATTAAGTCAATCACACATGAACTAGTCAATTTTGTGGCTGTAGCAAACCTCAAAAATGGTATCTCTAATATTATAATGAGAACACTAGCGGCCCAGACCGACTAAACCCACAACAACATGGGATAAGTCAATCGTGTAACATCATATTAAAATGACGCGGGGTAAATGTACGAGCTCACGATCTCTGCTTTACGTTACATGTCCTCAAACATGAAAACACATCGTTTGGATTTATATGAAAGTGTAACAAGAGAAATGAGAAGATTTAACTGGGTCACCAACAAAAAAGTGTAACAACTGACAAATGAAATATTTAAGTCTATGGGCTTACAAAACACTTTCAATCCACCTGACCCACTTACATCACATAAAGTCATAAAGCCCACCATCACACTCCTTCCCGCCAAAACCAACCCTCATCTCTTTTTAGCGCCAAATCCACCTCCATTTTCCCGCACTTATCACAAACAAAACACACACAAACACACATTCACAATCACTCACTGTGTGTAATTCATTCATTCATTCCATCAACTGCTAAGAAATGGATTTCACCAAAGACAAAGGTATCATTCATTTCATAATACAAACCCTAATAATATTTCTTTTTTATAAAATGAAATAACTTTGTTTTCATTTTATAAAACAGATCTGGCTAAAGATTTCCTGATTAACTTTGCTGATGCTGACGGTGACGCTAAATACATGCTCATCCTTGTAACTTTCTTTTTATTCACTATTATTATTTCTTTTTTCATATTTTATTTAATTTATTTGTTTATTAATTTGTTTTATTTAATTCTGTTGATACAGCAAGATGTCGCGAACCGGAAAATCAAAGCGATTCAAATCGACATTGAAGATCTATTCGATGTATGTATCTAGAATCTTTTCCTTGGTTATTAATTATATGTATAGGGGGTGTTTGGTTTTGGATTGCTTATTTTTCTGCTTGATAGCTTAATTTTAACTGCTTTTCTGCTTTTTAGGTAAAATAAGCTGCTTTTAGAGTAGGTGTTAATTTATTACAAAGTGCTTATTTTAAAAACTAAAAATAATGTTTTATTAACATATGTAACTAATAATCTTTTTGTAAATGAATTTGATTATTAAAAAAATCAACAAAATACTTTTTTTTTGAGTATTATGGCATTTTTACATAGCGCTAGCTGCACAGAAAAGTACTATACTTTAGGCCAATCTAAATAAACAGTTTTTTTACTTTTAATATGTAGTTGCGGTTTATAACTTTAGTTGAAATAAATTGTAAATACTCAACTAGACTGCATCAAATTAATCAACCAATTTAGCTATAAAAAATCATAGGGTAGCGTCTTCCTAAGCGTAAAAAAATACTTGAAAAACGTTACATTGCACAAAAATTTACATTGCCTTCTATCATATTACCTTTTTTTTGTGATTTACCCTTTTACAAAATCAGCAAATCCAAACACTTTTTCCCGAAGTGCTTATTTTTAAGCTGTTTATAAGTATTTAATGATAAGCAGAAAAAAAAAGAAGCAATCCCTTGTTTTTAGAATTTGGTGATTAATACAAGCTTTTTGTGTTGTGTTGGATTAGTATAAGGATTTGGATGAGGAGTTTGTGGGACGAGTTACGTCGAATACTCGAAGATATGTTGGGATATTTGCTGATGCGATTGACGAGTTGATACCCGAGCCAACTGAGGCTCTACAAGATGATGATCATGATATATTGATGACTCAAAGAGCTGAGGAGGGTAATGAGAATGCTGATGCAACTGATCCCCACCAGAAGATGCCTCCGGAGATTAAGCGATTTTAGTAAGTGTTAAATGTGGTTTTGTTTTTGTGAAATTTGTTGAATATGGTTAATTAATGTGTTGGCTTAAGTTGCTGCTATTTGGAAAATTGATTACGTTTTCTCTTGAATATAAAATTGAGGTCTGTCTGCAATTGGGGGTGTCTGGGAGTGTGTTTGCAAAACTGATTATGCGTTTGGAAGATGGTTTATTACAAAAGTTTCAAAATTGTGTTTCTGTTTCTCAGAAAACGAAGATAATCATTTTTTTACTATTGGTTTGTCAAAAGCGGTTTTCTGATATTTTACTAAAAATTGCAATCCCAAACAACCCTTTTGAGGGTCTAGTGGTCTACAGTCAATTGCTAGATTAGTTTTCTGTATCCTATTTGTATGTGTACTTTTTTTTTTCTTCTTTTGAGATGACTTACGCTAATGTGTTTAGTGTTTGATGCAAGATATATTATCATGCTAGGTGACTGTGAATGTATGTCAAAGCGTTCTTTACAGCTTATTATTAGTTTCTAATGCTCATTTTTTTGGTAAACAGTGAAGTGTACATCCAAGCATCTTCAAAGGGTCAGCCATTTACTATAAGGGAGGTTAGGGCTTCTAATATTGGACAGCTTGTCAAGATATCTGGCATTGTGACTCGCTGTTCAGATGTAAAACCATTGATGAAGGTTGCTGTTTACACATGTGAAGAGTGTGGCTTTGAGATATATCAGGTATGCAAGCATGTTAAATTTACACTCATTTCTCTATTCTCATGTACCATTAACTTGTATAAAACATAATTAGTCCTTTAGATATTCTGTCGTTTATGGAACATTCTAGTTGGACATTCATGCCTCTATAACATGCTAATTTGATGAAACAGGAGGTAACTGCTCGTGTGTTCATGCCTCTTTTTGAATGCCCATCTACACGTTGTAAAATTAACCAGGGAAAGGGACACCTTATTCTCCAACTCAGAGCTTCTAAGTTTTTGAAATTTCAGGAGGTCAGCTTAAATTACTTGTTAGTAGGTATTTTGCACATGTTGTCTGTTACAATATGTTTAACTTATGATGTATGTTATGATGAAAAATTCCAGGCAAAAATTCAAGAGCTAGCCGAACATGTTCCCAAAGGTCATATTCCCCGTACAATGACCGTCCACTTCCGAGGTGAACTTACCAGAAAGGTAGCACCAGGTGATGTTGTGGAGCTATCTGGAATATTTCTTCCTATTCCCTATACTGGATTTAGAGCAATGAGGGCAGGCTTAGTGGCAGATACATATTTGGAGGCTATGTCTGTTTCCCATTTTAAGAAAAAATATGAGGAGTAAGCAACTACGAGATCTCTATGTTCATAATTATCTTTTACAAGTATTATATGCTCATTTTGTTTGAAGGTTTGTCGTTGTTTCTCACCTGACCATGTTATCCTTACACTTTACTGCAGGTATGAACTCAAAGGAGATGAGGAAGAACAAATTGCACGCCTAGCTGAGGATGGTGATATATACAGTAAGCTGGCTCGCTCATTGGCCCCTGAGATATTTGGACATGAAGATATTAAGAAAGCTCTTCTGCTTCTATTAGTGGGTGCTCCTCATAGGAAACTGAAAGATGGAATGAAGGTAATGTGTCATACAAAGTCATGTTTAGACGCGTAAATTTCAAATTGATTATATATTAACTAAAAGTTAGATTATTTTCTTTTTTTTTTAGTTTCTCATACATGAGCAGCACTGTTCTTTATATGTATGTTATTTTAATGTGGTATACTGTATGTGCTAATTCAGATCAGAGGGGATCTACACATATGTTTGATGGGTGATCCTGGAGTTGCAAAAAGTCAGCTTCTTAAGCACATCATTAATGTTGCACCAAGGGGTGTATATACCACTGGGAAAGGAAGCAGTGGAGTTGGTCTTACGGCCGCTGTTCAGAAGGATCCTGTGACAAACGAGATGGTCCTTGAAGGGGGAGCATTGGTGAGTCATATTTTCTTTTTTGCTAGCAGACGACACTGTATTTATCAACGTATACATTGCCAGATATTGTTAGTCTTTTAGTTTTGAAAGTGTTTTGTTTGTCTTTCATTAGGTGCTAGCAGATATGGGAATATGTGCAATTGATGAGTTCGATAAGATGGACGACTCAGATAGGACCGCCATACATGAAGTCATGGAGCAGCAGACAGTTAGCATTGCCAAGGCTGGGATCACAACTTCATTGAATGCAAGAACTGCAGTTCTTGCTGCTGCCAATCCTGCCTGGTAAATATAAACCAATGTTTCTATTTCTCGTATATTACTAGTGAATTTGACTGATATTTTTTAATGTTTTGTTTTCTTGAAGGGGAAGATATGATTTGCGTAGAACTCCAGCTGAGAATATCAACCTTCCTCCAGCACTTCTTTCGAGATTTGATCTTTTGTGGTTGATCCTTGACAAGGCAGATATGGACAATGATCTTGAAATGGCAAGACATGTTGTTTATGTCCACCAGAATAGAGAGTCTCCTGCCCTTGGGTTTGCCCCTCTTGAAGCTTCTGTTCTCAGGTATCTAACATGCGTCTTTCTTGTAATTATACTTTGTAGTTTTAATGTGTCTTTTTGCAAGTATTGTCCTTTTTGTAACTAACTGTACTTTTTTTGTTGATAGGGCATACATTTCAGCTGCGAGAAAGCTGTCTCCGTCTATTCCAAGAGAGCTGGAGGAGTATATAGCTACTGCATACTCGAGCATTAGGCAAGAGGAAGCAAAATCAAACACCCCAACCTCATACACCACTGTCAGGACTCTTCTAAGCATTTTAAGGATATCAGCTGTGAGTTTGTTTTCCTAAAAAACTTGTGTTTTAATTTACTGCTCTAATATACTAGTGGATAAATATTAAATATTAGCTGCTGGGGTTCTCTTATAGGCACTTGCGAGGCTGAGGTTTGCAGAAACTGTTGGTCAGAGTGACGTTGATGAGGCACTTAGGTTAATGCAGATGTCAAAGTTTTCATTGTACTCTGAGGATCGACAAAAGTCTGGTCTTGATGCAATCTCAGATATTTATTCAATTTTACGTGATGAAGCTGCAAGGGCCAACAAGATGGATGTAAGCTATGCACAAGCGCTTAACAGGATTTCAAGAATGGTCAGTCTCTTGCTCTTTTCTTATAGTGGCTTTGCATTTTCAGTAAAATTAAGATACTTGAACTGACAGTGGGTTGTAATTTGATTGTTATTAGGGGTACACTGAAGCTCAGCTGAAAGAATGTCTAGAAGAATATGCAGCACTGAATGTGTGGCAGATCCATCCCAACTCGTTTGATATTCGATTTATTGATGCTTAAACTGTGCTTGTCCATTTTTTTTAAACATTTCTTTTGAATTAAGTTAAAGATGACTATGTTTGTATCTTATTTCTGGATGGCTTTATAGTACTAGGTTTGTTGCTATGGCTATGATTATGCTTGAATTTTGCCTATGACAATTACTCAAAAACTGTTTAAACAGAAGCATTTTGTTCTTTCTTTAAGGGAGGAGGGCTAAAGGCAATGGTCAGTAAGAAACAATCTCAATGATGTAGTTGAACTTGCCTTTTGTCTAATTGTTTTGATTTGTGAATAAAAACTGAAGTAAACAAATCATTAGCTCCAGTCCTAATTGATATGTAGAAAAGCATGTACCTTAAACTTCGATTTTGGTACATGTTCATGCTGGTGCCAACTACTACACAAGTATGCAGATACATGTCATGAAATTAGAGTCTTGTATCTTGTATTACACATACATGCACGTTTCAAATAACAACACCATTATCCAGAATGCATGACTCTTGAAAGTTAAAACATCTTAAAGTTATGGCTGTATGCACAATGTCAAGAGCTTAAACCTTCCACACACAAAAAAAGTGTGCCATTGAGGCTCCTGTCATTATGAAAGGTATTTCTACATGAGATCAATCCGAATTAAGCGATTAGCAGGGCTGCAATATGATTGAGCAAGCTTCAACTGATGTATAATAATTCTAACTCAGTTTTACCACATTAGGTGTGCTTTAGCGTTGTTTCAGCGCATCTACTCACCCCTATTACCACACTAGCAGTACATCCTTCTCTGTTAAATACCGCCGCCTTGCCAATCCCTCTCTCTTTTGTACAGCGATCTTGACAAAATTCTTCTGATCATGGTTATATCATGGACCAATGTTTCATTATTTCCAATAAAATAGAAAACACACGTCACACGTGGGAACGCCAAAGTCTTAACAACGCCGGTCAAAGGGTGTATGATTGTGTGGGTGCCGACCCAGAGTTATTTGTACAAATGGTTCCATTTCGAATGTTGTTTGTAGGCATGTAGGGCTGTAAACAAACCGGACAAACACGAACGGAGCCTTGTTCATGTTCGTTCGTTTAATTTTAACCGGACAAATAAACGGACACGAACGCTTAAACGGATAAATTTCTTGTTCATGTTCGTTTATTAAGAAAATGAGTTGTTCATGTTCGTTCTTAAGACACTAAACGAACATAAACGATCGAACATAAATGAACATGGACAAACAAACATAAATTTTATTAAATTATACACAATATATAGTTTTATATGTGTTGTTTTGTTTAAAAGAACTAATTTTAAAATTATACAATTCAAAGATATGATTTACGAATATAAATAAATATGTGAACATAAACGAACGCATAAACGGACGTTCAAGAATATAAATGAACGGACGCGACATTTGTTCATATTCGTTCATTTAATTAAAGGAACGTAAAGTATTGTTCATGTTCTTTCATTTAATAAATAAACGAACATAAACGAACTTTTTACCGAACGGTTCATGAAATGTTCACTGAACGTTCAGTCCGTTTACAGGTCTAGACACGAGTTATTTTCATTTATTAGTGTTGGTTAAATACTTAAATGGGTTTATTAACTGTTGGGACCACTTGATACATAAGATTCAACCCATCTTTTTAATTTTTAACTTTTCATTAACAATCTTTTAACATATACAAATATGCAAGAATTAACTATGTAAGAATTTTTCTTTTAGTTTATATGTAATTGAGCTCAAACATATAATAAATAATTAACTAGCATCGAGGATTGAATACTACATAAATAAGAAATACAACAAAGGTAAAACATTGTAGAAGCTAATCGAGTAGCATCCATATTAGAAAAATTACATGCCTAAATAAAACACTAATTAGAAAAGCTACTTGCTTCAAGTTGTGTCGAATCTTGGTTGAGAATTCGTACAACTGCTCCAATTATGACTGGGTTGGTGGCATACTCCACATCTACGGGTTCATTTGGATGACGTTTATCTATCTATTTTTTTTACTTTCAATAACTTTTTATGCTGTATTTTGGGTGATTGACCAAAGTATTACAACCCTTTTCACTTGTTTGCTTTCAAATTGCATCCCTAACCGAAATTTGTTTTCTGATTCACTCCAAAAGTCTACTTGTACTTTGTCTTCTATATTGGTTTGAATCTATAGATAAAAGAGAAGATAGTAATTAATTGAGTAGTTGACATGAATAGTAAAAATGGTATTTGTAATAAGATTTTTTTATTTATAAATGCACGCTTTACACTAAGAAGAGATCTTCAAGCATTCATGTTGCATTGGTCTGCATGCATAATAATGGTGAGCAAATATTTTTATTTATACATTTTTTCTAACAGTAACTTTAGGAATGAATGACAAGTTTTAATTAAAATAATTATAAGTAATAGCAATGCAAACTATTTCATATCCAACTAAAAGTTGTCATTCTATTACTATAATCCGATAAGCAAAACTTATTTATTTCTACTGTAGGTAACCGAACACTAAGATGAGAGTAGATTTATCTAATTTTATGTGTGTTTTTTTTAACGATGCTCAGAAAAAGAAAAGTGTGTGTTTCGTATTGGTGTTTGAGTTTTTAAGTTGGTTTATATACTATTAACGTTTGGGTTGTTACAAGTCCACACTTAATAGACTACATAAATATTTGACTGTATTAACGGACTCTATAAATATTTAAAGGTTGTTACAAAGTGTATAAAGGGATGTTACTTTTTTCGGGTACCCTGAAATAAATTTTTCCGGTGAATCATGTATTTTAGTTTATTACGTTCTTTTTGACAATAAATTTACGGATATCAGATTTTATTTAGCCCGTGCCCGTTCGGGCTCGAGCCTGTTTGGGCTCGAGCCCGTTTGGCCCATTCCTATTCGTGCTCAAGCCATTTTGCCCGTCTGCTTCGGGCTTTAATATTGTATAATGTCTTTATTATTTGTATTAGTGACATTTAATGCATGATGCCGCTGCGTTGTGGCAGTCTTTCACTGAAATAAATTTTCAAGTGAATCGTGTATTTTAGTTTATTATGTTCTTTTTGATAAATTTATGGATTTCAAGAATTTCGTTTTAGCATTGTCTGTCTGAACTCGGTACCCGTTAGCTGCTGCTCGTTCGGCTCAAGCCCATTTGGCATGTTGCCCGTTCGGGCTTAAATATTATTTGTATAATATTATTTGTATTAGTGACATTTAATGTAGGAAATGTGTTTAATTTTGTTGTACAATATGCTTGATAATTTGTATTTATTATGTTAGGGGTGTTTTAATAATTGTATTAATTGTATTTATTGACGAGTTAATTAATTGACTATATTAAATAACATTAATGTGGTGTTTTTTTAATATATGCGCTAAAGTGTGTACGCTATACGCTTCTTTTTTGATCGTCCGAAAATTATAATATTAAAGTATTGTTCATTACGCTTCTTTCTTAATTATATGAATTACTAATTATAGTAACGTGTGTACAGAACTATATTTTAAGACTTTCTTTTATAGGAAGTCCTAAATACATTATAATGTAGTATAAATGTATGCAAAGAATGAATGGTACTGACATTAAAAATGCTACTTACAAGCTTTAATAGATGTAATTCAAACCTCAACTACTACAATAAAGAAGAATAAAAGATACATACAAACATTTGTGAGTGAAGAATAGTAAATGAAATGTTTATAAAAACTTAAAAAGTATCATTCATAATAAATCAAGTTAAAAGTGATCCCCAAAAGCCTACTCACCCATTTCGATAAGATAATTTTTAACTAAGCCATGTTTACAAACAACTTACAAGTTAACCACTTATACAAAAAAATCGAGTAACTTCTCATGCATAAAAAGAGAGAGAGTTTTTTAAGTTAAAGCAACCCGAGTCTTTTTATTTTAAAAGTAAGAGGGTGTAGTTAGTGTTTGTAATTGATGTAATTAAATGATTTATAACTATATAAGATAAATTCTAAAGTTGCAATGATTTGAGAAAGGGTTTAGACATATAATCTATCAATCTATTAATACTAATAAACTACACTTTTTGCCTTCTAATTCATATATTTTTTCTAAAACATTTTTGCACTTCATTACTTAAATTTCAACACTATGATTTGTGATCTAAATACTTTTTGACAAAAGTTTTATACGAAATAATTTTTATCTAAAGAACAAATCATACAATCTCAATTATCAAATTTTTCCGTTGAACAAAAACCCACTTTTATCCTTTTAAAAAAATATAATAAAATATCTCGCAAATCGTTAATCGTTACGCGAAATTAATTTATTGTCGCGACGAGAATTAAATTATCTTTCATAGATATGCACTTTTATATACTTTCAACGATTTTTTTTTTTTTTTTTTTTTTTTTTTTTTCCGCTGAGAAATCACATGTGATTTATTACTTTTAAAATCACTTGTGACTTATGAAAATAACAAAACATAAAATACAAATCACAAGTGATTTTCTAGCGGATATTTTACAAATTAGAAAAATAAGAAATCACGTGATTTTTTTCGGATGGAAATTTTGAAAAAAAAAAAAAAAAAAAAAAAGCGTAAAATATATAGGCATATTTATAGAAAGACAATTTAATTACATCGCGATGGTGATTTTTTCAGAACAAGATTTACCATTTGTAGTATACATTATTATACATTTTAAAATAAGTGAAAATTATGTTTTTTTTTTTTTTTTTTTTGGTTGAAAAAATGAATGGTTACCCATTTGTTTTTTTGGAAAAAATGTTTTTTGTTGATCCCACCTCACGTATTATTAATATAAGGCTCGAGTGTAGTGGATCGCTGGTCAACCTGTGTTGTTTGGCAACTCGGTTTTTGGTCCGATCAGGTTGGTTTTTTGAGCTATGATTATTATATGCCCTTTTTATTAGTTATTTGACTATTGGTTTAATTACATTTTGTATAAACTTACCTTTTTCAATTGCGTATAATCATGTGTTTATATCTAACAACTCATTCCGCAATATATAAATCATTTATTTATTTCTATTACATTTTTTTGGTTATTTTTAAAATACTAGTGAATTTTAAAGTTATCTTTAAAATACGAGTTAAGGGTGGTATTATGGGTAGATCTCCTAGTAACACTTTTATCTCTCTCGCCCCCTGTTACTCTCTTTATTGCCAATACAAAACAATTTGTTTTCTGTTTTGTATATATATATATATTTGACTTGTCAAACTTTATATTTAATGTTCTCAATTTTTTTTTGCACTTTTACTCGGGACAAGAAATCACTTTATGATTTTATGCTCCGTACTTTTCATGTTTTATTACTTTTGATTTATCAAAACTCCTATTTTTTGTTTTATTTTTTTAACAGTTTTATAATAAAAATAAAATTATAAAATTAAAAAATACAAATAAAAAGATAAAGTAGTTTAGCGGTACCAATATCCAAACCTTATACTTATTTAATGAAATATGGGTGGGCAAGAGTGAAAGACTTACCATTAAGCTCGGATAGCCGAGCAAATTAGTCCCTTTGTACTTTGTACTATGTACTGGTGGTAGATATGTCATATGTAACTTCTTTCTAGCTATGATGTTACAGTGTTGGTAGTTGAGATGATATTAAATTATAGAAGAAACGAAAAAAATCGATCAACTCGACACTTTTATGATTGTGTGTAACAATTATTTTTTTTCTTATCGTGTGTACTTAAACTTTCAAAATTCTATTATCACACAGATTTTGTGACCATTTTACCTTAATTTTTCAAATTTCAAAGGGTAAAATGGTCATTTTACATGGCGAGAATAGTCATGAAAATACATAATGATCGAATCGGAAAGCTCAAGACATACAATAGAAAAAAAAATGGCATACACACAATCACATAAATGTCAAGTTCACGATTTTTTCATTATTCATTCTAAATTATAACCTCAAAGCAAGCAACCTACATTGATGATCACTTCATATCATAAGAGAGGTGATTTGTACACTTTCATAAATGATGAAGACACTCAAAATTTGAGTGTTTGGACATTTATACGCTCACATTATTTTTAGTTATGTTATCCTGTAAGGGTATAAATGTATAAACACTTCAAATTTAAGTGTCTCAATCATTTTTGGGAGTGTGCAAATCACTTCCCATATTATAGGTGTTCATCCTTTAGTTAGAGATGTTAAAGGGGGTAGTTGTTACGTGTACAAGTTCTACCATTTCACAGTTTTTGGTTGTTTCGATCATTGTATACATGTCTATATTAATTGATTGTGCCGGGTTGGCAGGAAAGAAAAAGAACCGTCTCCATCATCTTTAATTCTCACCAGTTTCCTTCTCTTATTTGTGCCAAATCCCTTCTCTGCTTCCCGCCAACACACCCCCACCTACCAATATTTATGTATGTAAAGCTATTCACTTCCATCTACCCATATTCAAAGCTATTTTATACTCACACACACAAACAACTTACTAAGATTATCGAAGCAAGTGATGATCAAAACCCTATGCTTTTATTTTTCAATAGAAGAGCAAACTACACTTTTCTTTTTATTGAAATAGTTGTTCTTGGAAATGAAAGGTATAATCTCACTATCTTTTCCACCTCATTGTTACATTATATCTTGTTAGCTAATAATAACTAATGTATATATATATATACACACACATATATGAAAACATAATTATTTAACAGGTCTACGGGATATAGTTTATGTATGTTGTTTGAAAGGAGAGCTTATTTATTTAGGATCGGTTATCGGTAGGTTATGTGTACTGATTTGTTAAAATGAATATGATAACTAGTGTGTTAAAGAGTTAATAAAATAGATATTTTTGTGTTAAAATGGATATTATGTAAAATTCCTCTTTTCATAAATGTTTTTTTATGTCAAATTATGTTTCTTATTTATTAAAATGTTTATCGAATCCGGTGGTTGAGATATGCCGTGAATCCCCATGTTTATAAAATTGTACTGACAACATATTGAATGCGCAGGAGTTGAGACATGCCGGAGTCAAATTCTTAGTGTCGCCCTACGAGGGCGATGCACATCTGGCATTTTTGCTCGAAATAGGCGAGATTGATGTTGCCGTCTCCGATGATTCAGATTTAGTTCCTTATGGGTGCTCCCGGGTAAGTTTTTACAATATTGGTTTACTAGTCTTTTGGCCCATGTGTACTAGGGCAGTCAATGGGTCGGATCTTGATCTAGATCCGATCCGATTCGATTTGACCCATTTATATGACCCAACAGGGCGGAAAACATGATCCATCAACCCAATTAGAGATCCAACGGGTCAACCCATATAAATGAATCATTACGTGGGTCGACCCATGAACCGCCTGGGTTGACCCATTTATATAATAAAGTTTTAGTTAACAAATTAGCATCCATGAAAGCTTGTTTTTAAGTGTATAACGATAGTACTTATATTCCTAATAATGGCTATACCTTCTTTAAGCAAAAAATCAAGTCATATAATAACCTAACATTTATTGTATTTTTCACCTTGATTTCGGAAAACCTTACTGTTTTTGTCACTGCATCTAGTCCATCAAGTATGACAATCATATGTATAACGGGATACTTTTTTTTATAGATAAACCATCGAAGTCTCGATATAGAAAAAAAAATGTTAACCACTTGTAACTTGTTACCTCTAAACAACACATCAGTTAGTGACTCATGCTTATTGCCCATACTTGCTACCATTAGTATCGTTCTAAACAAGAGATGAGTAGTTTAATGGATCATTTATTTTGTTTAAAACTATGATCAGATTTTAACCATTATAAAATTTTAATAATTCTTTGTTGTTCTATTATATGTCAATGGATTTTTAGACTATCATTGGATTTTTTTTTTAGGATTGTTTGTTTTAATAATTTTAATAATTTTTGCTTATTGGATGAGTTGTTTAAAAGATTTTTAGTTTTATAAATAAAACAGTTTTACAACACTTTAAACCCTTTTAGCGACATTTTGGTAGTTTATGATTCATGCATTTTTTACCGTAGTGGTAAGGTTAACATGGATAGAATTAGGGTCTTAGAACTATGAGTTAAATGGGTCGACCCGGGTCATGATCCGTCCGTTTAAATTAGTTGGATCGCGGGTCGAATCGTGATTTACTTAGTTGGATCATGAATAGAAAATCATGATCCATTTAGTTGGATCATTGATGACTCGAATCATGATCTGACCCAAACGTGTTATAGCAAGGTTTTTTTTGTTTCTATCATTGTAATTGTTGATGTTCTTTTTATTTTAATGACATAGGCTATTTTCTCGTTGGATAAAGAGGGGTCTGTTCAATACTTCGATCGATCAATGTTGGGTCAGTACGAACGGTTCTTGCCAAGATGGAAGGAAAAGAACTGAACGATTTTTCTATGTTGGATGATGATCGAATAAGGTTGTATTGCGTCCTGAACGGATGCGATTACTTTAAGGGCATTAAGTTTGATCATGAAAGACTCCTAAACACCTTAAGAATAAGGACTACAATCGAGACGATGGCAACACTAAACTAAATCAACGGTTACAAGGTTTACATAATTTTGAAGAATTGGTGTATGAGGCCTACATGACATCTAAACACCATCTAGTGTTTAACCACGCGTGGAAGGTGTGGTTAATCTTACAACACCAGAAGGAGGCGGGATTTACCTTTTCTTGGCCGATATCCTCATTAGTGTTACTATTTTGTCATACTTGTATATTTGTTATTTGATTTATTTTTTAGAAAAAATTACACGTTTGGTCCCTGTGGTTTGCTCAAATTTCATGTTTAGTCCATAAGTCGTTTTAATTACACCAGAGATACCGAATTTTGAAACCTTGCACTCATTTAGTCTCTATTTTGGATGGGCCGTTAGTTTATCTGTTAAGTGTTAAAATAATATTTGCCCGTTAGTCCCTCCATTAAGATTTTTTGCACCGTTAGTCCTCATTACTAATGGTGCAAAAAATCTTAATGGAGGGACTAACAAGCAAATATTATTTTAACACTTAACGGATAAACTAACGGCCCATCCAAAATAGGGACTAAATGAGTGAAAGGTATCAAAAATAGGTATCTCTGGTGTAATTAAAACGACTTAGGGACTAAACATGAAATTTGAGCAAACCACAGGGACCAAACGTGTAATTTTTTCTAAAAAATAAATCAGATAACAATATACAAGTATGACAAAATAGTAGCACTAATGAGGATATCGGCCAAGAAAAGGTAAATCCCCGCCTCCTTCTGGTGTTGTAAGATTGACCACACCTTCCACGCGTGGGTCAAACACAAGATGGTGTTTGTATGTCATGTAGGCCTCATACACCAATTCTTCAAAATTATGTAAACCTTGTAACCGTTGATTTAGTTTTAGTTTTGCCATCGTCTGATTGTAGTCCTTATTCTTAAGGTGTTTAAGGAGTTTTTCATGATCAAACTTAATGCCCTTAAAGTAATCGCATCCGTTCAGGACACAATACAACCTTATTTGATCATCATCCATCATAGAAAAATCGTTCTATTCTTTTCCTTCCATCTTGGCAAGAACCGTTTCGTACTGACTCAACATTGATCGATCGAAGCATTGAATGCACCTCTTTATCCAACGCGAAAATAGCCTATGTCATTAAAATAAAGGAACATCAACAATCAATGATAAAAAAAAAAAAAAAAAAAAAAAAAACTTGCTATAACACGTTTGGGTCGATCATGATTCGAAATCATCAATGATCCAACTAAATGGATCATGATCTGATTTATGATCCAACTAAGTAAATCACGATTCGACCCGCGATCCAACTAATTTAAACGGATGGATCATGACCCGGGTCGACCCATTTACCCTAATTCTATCCATGTTAACCTTACCACTACGGTAAAAAATGCATGAATCATAAACTACTAAAATGTCGCTAAAAATGTTTAAAGTGATATAAAACTGTTTTATTTATAAAACAAAAAATCCATTAAACTACTCATCCAATAAGCAAAATTCTTAAAATTATTAAAACAAAAAATCCTAAAAAAATCCAATGATAGTTTCAAAATCCATTGACATATATTAGAAAAAAAGTTTATTAAAATTTTATAATGGTTAAAATATGATCATAGTTTTAAACAAAATAAATGATCCATTAAACTACTCATCTCTTGTTTAGAACGATACTAAGGGTAGCAAGTATGGGCAATGATGTCTTATTTAGAGGTTACAAGTTACAAGTGGTTAACCTTTTTTTTCTATATCGAGACTTCGATGGTTTATCTATAAAAAAAAGTATCCCGTTATACCTATCACTATCATACTTGATGGACTAAATGCAGTCACAAAAACAGTGATGTTTTCCGAAATCAAGGTGAAAAATACAATAAATGTTAGGTTATTATATGACTTGATTTTTTGCTTAAAGAAGGTATAGCCATTATTAGGAATATCAGTATTATCGTTATACACTTAAAAACAAGCTTTCATGGATGCTAATTTGTTAACTAAAATTTTATTATTTAAATGGGTCAACCCAGGCGGTTCATGGGTCGACCCACGTAATGATTCATTTATATGGGTTGACCCGTTGGATATCTAATTGGGTCGATGGATCATGTTTTCCGCTATGTTGGGTCATATAAATGGGGCAAATCGAATCGGATCGGATCTAGATCGAGATCCGACCCATTGACAGCCCTAGTACACATGGGCCAAAATACTAGTAAACCAATATTGTAAAAAATTACTCGGGAGCACCCATAAGGAACTAAATCGAATCATCGAGACGGCAACATCAATCTCGCTTATTTCGATCAAAATGCGGATGTGCATCGCCGTAGGCATCACTAAGAATTTGACCGACATGTCTCAACTCTCGCAATTCAATATGTTGTCGACTGCTTTAATCAATTTCTTAAATGTTGAGGTAGGGTGCCTTGATAAATAAATCTGCTGGATTGTCGCTTGAACGAATCTTTTGAACAATAATATCGCCATTCTTTTGTAAGTCATGAGTAAAAAAGAACTTCGGTGAAATGTGCTTGGTTCTGTCACCTTTAATAAATCCTTCCTTCAGTTTGAGCAATGCATGATGCGTTGTCCTCGTGCAAAATTGTTGGTTCCTTATTTCCCTCATAAATACCACA
The DNA here is from genome assembly GCA_022545495.1 of Chrysanthemum lavandulifolium. Classification (NCBI taxonomy): domain Eukaryota; kingdom Viridiplantae; phylum Streptophyta; class Magnoliopsida; order Asterales; family Asteraceae; genus Chrysanthemum; species Chrysanthemum lavandulifolium. The sequence continues at coordinate 109,815,844 of CM040243.1, read as the reverse complement.
AGATTTACCAATAGGTAGTATAACATTTCTTAACCAAACACATTCTCGGCTTGCTTCATGGATCGCCAAATTTCTGCATGATTAGATGAAGTGCAGTACCGCCATGTGTGAATACATAACAAGTTTGAGACCGACCTTAAAGATATCGAAATATTTGCTTTATTGTGGTTCAATCTGATCAATTATTAAAGATCTTGTCGGAAACCCTGTGGGGACAAAACCATGATTAAGGGAAAAAGAGTGCAATGCATATCTTCTCTCCCTATGATGATCATATCACTTAAGCTCATTGAAGTGTCTTGATAGAATCACATGAATAAATATTCTCTACATGTTGTTCGCATATCCAATTTAAGGATTAACATACGTCATACATCTCATTCAAGTACACCATCGTACTTCACAAGTTATTCATTGCAAACATAATTAATTCAAATGATGTATTATATCATGTATGACCATTGGCAATAATCATAAATATTTCATACATATTTTAGTATGACACTGTTAAATCGATATTGTGATTATCATCTTTATAAATCAAGGGAGTGTTTTCTACATCATGTGACCTCATGAACATGAGTGTATTTTATCCATATTAGGAGAGTTAGCATGTTTCTTTAGTTTTCATGATGCACAAAGTTTATCATTAAGATGTTTAATTCGTAAATTAAGACAAACTTTGTCTTTTGTTTCAAATACAATTTCTATGCATACAATCACCTTTATAATCAAAAATCATATTGTATGAAACTTAAACCATATTCAAATCTATATCTCTTTATAAAGTTTCATACGCAAACATGGCACAATACTAACGTGATTAGTTCAATACAATCAAATACTATTCTCGAGAACTATTCTTATATGCTTTAAGCATAAAAAAATCACTGGCATGCTCCATGCATTTCATTTTATATGCTATAATGAAATCTCAAAATCACATGAGCTCTATTTATTAACTTTTAGACGCATATCAATTATTATTATATTGCCATACTTAAATACATTCTTGGATCCACCACTTGAGAACATGTCTCCTTATGATCATTTTCATGTCTTTACGAAAATACTGTGTGCCATTAGTTATGCCTTAAATACAAATGCTTCAATACTTTAATTTCGTTTTCTCATAAAGATCAATGCATATCCAATAACTTTACACATTCATATGTACGAACTACAAGTCCCAGTAACCATGTCTCATCACAAGAGACTTCAATCTTTCATTAGTTCTTTGCGTCTTTACATATTTTGGCCATTCATTTATATAACTGCACTTCTTGCAAGTATCCAAGACCCTCGCCTTATATTTATCATGCGCATTATAATATAAAATAGCATTATCGACGTCGATTCAGTTCTTTTTGATTCCACACTTTACTAGACATTATATTCTATCATATGTTGAGATCTCAAAGTTTTTCACGTGCCCGGGGTTTTCAATAACCTTCATGTCTAGTTTCTCTTTAAGAGACTATTATGGGGTCTTTATTAACTCGATTTAACCATCTTAATTTTATTGCTCCATTTTATCTCTTCATTCAAGGACTTTTATTGGAATCGATTAGTCTATCACGTTGTGCCATAGACTTACTATCAATCATTAGTTTTATTTTAATTGGAGCATTAACAGCGTATGTATGATCTAATCACTTTATTTAGGTCACAAAACTTGTCTGGCAACTACTAGATCTGGAATGTAAATTATCCCTTTAATTTTAAGTTTATTTTCATTAGTGTGAGGATCAACATTTTTATATCATAATTCATTCCATATTTCTCGCTGCTCATTTCTCCCCCTTAATGAATTATCAATTTGAACATCCCATTTCGCACGATTACAAAATCTCACATGGGAAATATGGTTTGTGACCAAAAACCATTCTACTAGGGAGGATTCATTATAGATTATGGCGAGATGCGAATTCATATGTTATAATATGCCCCATAAACTAAATGTTTTGTTCTCATAATATTATTGGCTTTGCAATCAACTGAAAACGTTTTTATAAACGTTTCAACAAAAGCAATTTGCGTATGAACATGGGCAATATAAAGTTCAACACTTATTCCTATTATTACGCAACATATGGAAGTATTCACAACTATTTCCAAAGATACAATTTGAAAAACCATGCTCGCATTTTATAAGATGAGCCATTCACGCTAACCTTAAGTTCGGTTCGGTTTTTTTCAGTTCGGTTCGACTTTTCAGTTTATTCGGTTTATTACCCGAACCATGAACACCCCTAGTCACATGGTCTCATTATTGTTTTGCCTTTTTGGGGGAATCCTTTGGCTAATTCTAATGGGTGAGCCCCCCCACCCCAACCGAATCAACAACTACGTTCCTCTAACCCGACCTCACCCAACCGAGTCGTCCCCCAACTAAGTCAATGTTGTGGTCGGCTGCCGAATCAAATTTTCATTTTTTTTTTCATTTTTATTTAATTTGTTTTGTGAGGTATGTTTTTTTGTTGTAGTTGCAGTCCTTACCACTTGTTTATGATCAGTGTGTAGTCTTGTAGGAAGAAAGCTGAGGTGACGCTGATGTGGCATAGGTAACATTTGTCTTATCATACCTCTCTAAGTCATGGCTAGTTTAACATTACTATTTAGTTTGGTCGGGTTGTTATAATACTAGTTGTAATAAGGGGGTTTATGTCGGTCGGTTGGTCTCCTTGTTACAGTTCGTCAGTCGGTCGGGAGGAAAAAGGAGATATGGGTCGCTCGATCGACCGAGATAAGAGCACCAGGTATGGTGGCTTGGACTAACTCAAGCCAGTTTTCTATCTCAATGCCACATCACCAAGTCGGTCACGAAGTAGTTTTAGAAAGAAAAATCTGAGATAGCAGGGAAAATGTAGGTCGCTTGGGTTCTTATTATAACTAGTCTAATAAGCTTTCATTTGTAGCAACTCGCATTCAACGAGTAAATATGTTGCATTGTTCACCCTCAACTTCTTACTCTTTCTACATTTTCGGATCAAAATAACATAAATTGTTTTTGTAAACATGATCACATCAAATGTTGGGATTCTTAATTGTTAACAGTTTGTCAAGTGTTGTTATAGAATTTTGTCTAAAAAAAGTTGTCCAACCGCTTGAACATGAAGGCCTTAGACATTCAAACACCAAAACTTCAAGTCAATAAGTCATTCAAACGCATGTTACATTTTATACATACTATTCCCTTTAGTATAATCTAGATAATATATATATATATATATATATATATATATATATATATATATATATATATATATATATATATATATATATATATATATATATAGGCTCTGTTCCATTGAGAAGGTTTTATTTTGAGAAGATTGAGAAATCTTCGTTTGAGCAAATTGATTCATGTTTTTATTTGATTCACAAGTAAACATAATTTTATGGCAAATCGAATCTATAAATCACAAATTTGATTCACAACTCATTGTTAAAATCGAGTTATGATGATGATTCATTAAATTTGTATGCGAGATGATTCAAGATTCTATATATATCAAAAATCGAGAGATTTTTAACATTGATTCAATTTTTTTACACATTTTGAATTTTAATCACATTAAAATGAGTTTTACGCTTGAAAACATGAATCAAAGTTAAAATCTATCGCTTTTGAAAACCTTCTCAAAATAAAACCTTCTCAATCGATCCGTTTCTATATATATATATATATATATATATATATATATATATATATATATATATATTCAAGACTAAAATACATCGTTGGTCCCTAAACTTGTCATCTTGCTCCGCCATGGGATAAACATGGCCATTATCATCGCCGGAGGTCCAAAACATGGGCTTTATATGCCAAACTCGTCCCTTGACCACTAACGTCGATGTCAACGTTCCATTATACTCTAGAAAACCCCGTTATCATGTTACTGTTGAGGGTTGAATAGTCTTATTACCTTGATGTACTATAGCATATGTCTTGTCCAATTTCCCGCCATTTTGTAGAATATAACAAAGCTGTGTACTCATTGCTCATCCCCAAACTTGTTTTGGAAGCCTACCCAAAAAACCCTAATGCAATGTCAATCATCAAATCAAATAATCTAAGTAAGAAAATAACAAACACCAACCTTGGATTTACTCTATGGCGAATAAGAGAATATCCTTTCTTTGATGACCATGAAATTGAGGAAAAACTGCAATCGTGAGATGTTGTAAGTGTTTTTGTTTATAGTCTATTACAATCATATGTTAGTATCGATTGCTTAAGTTATTCCCTTTAGGTAACTTTATCTTAACATTGTTTTTGTACATTTTTATACAATGGTCAACCAGATCCTTTAACATGAGGTTCCATTATGAAGGTACATTCAAATACTTTCGGGTAGAATATATCAAGGAGGCAAAAATGCCTTGTTGATCATGTGGAAATAAAAGAGGTATCCGTTGATGAAATGGATGCTCATGACCCAAATCGGTTATGAGATTGGACAAACCAATTATTTCTACTTTCTTAAGCCTGGTTGTACATTGACCACTCGTTTGTTTACTTTCATGTGAAGTTGCTAATGTTGAGTTGTTGAAAGATGTTGTCATAGAGCATAAGTTGATAGATGTCTATGTGGAAATAGGGAAGACAAGATTAGAACTTTCTAAAATGTCCCCACAATCAATTAAGATCGTGTTTTGGGAGATGGATGAAGATAGAGAAAAGTTGCTCTCATGGCTATTCAATCTTGTTGTAGACGATTGGTGTTAGATGATCTTGATAATCAACCTGCCCTAGATCCTTTTATCCAACTTACAAAAGTGCCTATGGACGTCAATGATATTGGTGAATCTAGCAATTTGCCAAACATTGAGCATGTATTTTCCACCCTAGACACATCATTTACTAGCCAACCTATTCATAACAGTGAGCGTGCTTTAGTACTTATTGATGAGGACAATGCTATTAAGGAGCCTGATAATCTTGAGGTTAATCTGTTCCGAGTGACTCAGGGGAAGCACTTAGACAAAGTAGGAAGAGCACTAGTTGATGTCAATAACAGGTTTGAGGAGCCTAATAATTTTGAGGTTAATATGTTTCAATTGACTCAGGAGAAGCACTTAGACAAAGCAGGAAGAGTGATAAGGATTTAAAAGGTACACTTTTATGGGTCATTTAAGCCCTTAATTGATCACTTTTGTATCCGTTACTACTTAATTTCGTTCCTTTTCACTTTTAGGTCTCTTGAAGGCAAATTCTTTGGAATGACACTTATTCATACGAAAAGGCGCTGGATATATGAAGAAATGGCCAAAGTCAAGAATCGAGACACTCAAGTCACCGGAATTGAGTGACGACGTCACGACTTAATCATGACACATTACGACACACATTGAGACGACTCAAAGAGAAAATTGCTATTTTACAAGTGATAGCATCGTGTTTTAAAAGAGTAGCGCCACAACCCGACGGCCTAGATTTGATCCCGACGTCGAGAGGTTGAAGCCGACGCGCCACCACACAGCATAAGTGTGACCGCCACAGAGTTGACGCCCAAGACGAAACCCTAATGATTCGCGACCCGACCTGGCCACAATTAAAGAGTGACGTCGCATCTTGTAACTCTATATATAGAATTCAATTTTCAGATTTTAGGAGGTAGTTTTGTGGAGTAAAACCTAAACCGAACATAGGTCGCCTCAAGATTCTTAGGGTTCCATACCCTATTTTACAACAAGATAAGTGATTTATTTCATTAATACAATTATGTCTTCAATTGTTTGTGTGTATGCTTGCATGTTTTCCATGTCCGGCTAATTTACTTGTGTGTTTGCTTAGATCTATGAAACCTAGTTATTAAATATTGATTGGTTGTCTCTTATCTTAATTGTAATTGGCTTAGGAGTGCTTAAAGTCATCGTTGTGTTTTTAATGCTTGATTAATCTTTGTTGAACCTTAGCTTATAGTTACTAGTGGAATTGTAGGCTAGATATCCAAAGATAACCTTAGTGTTAAGTTTATGAATCCTATAGATTTCGTAGTCATTAACCTTAGGTAGCTTCAAAGAGTTAGGGATAAAAGCACACCCTACGACCTTAGAAAACACAACGCGTTAAGAATAAGGATGTGACATTTCAACCATCAATAGGAGATAACTAGGGAGTAATAGCATCTAAGTAAACACATTTTTAATCATCATAAGAGCACACAACAACAGACATATACTACACTCACCTTAGATTAGATAATTAGATAAGTAGAGTAATCGGTAGAAATACCAACCCCCCAAATTCAATACCCCGAGATTCGTACCTTTCAATTTCCTAAAAAAATATAAAAATAAAAATAATCTTCTTCAATCTCAACCTTAGCGTAGTAACTTCTCACTAGCATTCCTATTCCCTAGAGAATGATATCAATTCCGAGGCTTACCCTAATACTACACTACAAAGATTAGGTTCATCGCCTAGGTGTTGAAAACTTTGCTCGACGAAAAAGGAAGTTCCTTTGACTTGAACGCTGCAGACGCTGTATCAAAGAGAAATAGTTGATGTCAATAATGTGTTCGAGGAGCCCGATGCGGATGTAAACTGCTTCAATTGACTCGTGATAACATGGAAGAGGATCATGTTGTTGATGTTACTTTGTTACAAGTGAGTGACACTAGTGACTTAGGCAATGCAGTTGATGATTCAATTCAAGTAAATGAAGAGAATACTTGTCGAGAATGATGCACAACTTGCTATGGTCCAAGTAGGTCGAGTAATGAGTTAGGTGAAGCAGAACAACCAAGAATATAAGTGATGACATGCAGTTGTAAATGATTTACATGTGATGGTTGATGATATCTTTTGCGGTGAGTATGTTTATTTCCATGATAGACTTTGCAAATGGAGTCTATACCACATTCTTCTATTCTGTTAGAGTTTGCTACCGCAGGGAAGTCAAAACTAAAGTAAGAGAGCATTCAATGGAAACTTGAGGAGTTGTTTTTCCAAGAATGACAAAACAAGAATAAGGATCGATATAAGGGTTGTGTTCCACTTTCGTGCCCAAGTGAAGGTCCTAGACCGGATATAGGCCCATCTAGAAGTTCATTAAGCGTAAGAGGTATAAATGCATTGCTTTTGGCAAAAGGACCCTTCGAAATACCGCCCATGGCTATTGTTTGCTCAAGAAGAATGGTGAGGCAGTGCGCGGTTAGTCGAACATATAATGAGCAACACACTTGTTTGCAATCAAGGCGCCGAGCTTTTGACCTTCGCTATATCTCAGAAAATTACATCATAAATTGAAACCAATCCAATCGGTTTCGCCAAGTCAATGCATAATCAACTTACCAACCAATACGAGCTTCAAGTGTCCCCTGTAAGGTTTTAAGGGCCAAAACTTAGCAATAACGACCATCAAGGGTTAATTCAAGCTACAATTTACCATGTTGAGAGATTATGTTCAAGAGTTGCGTAAGACAAACCCTAATACAACATTGTGATGAATGTGAACGACCTCCGTATGAGGCTCTTCCAACTAGAGAATTCAATAGAGTGTATGTTTGTTTAGGTGCAATCAAGGAAGGATTTAAAGCGTGTGGGAGATCGTTGTTGGGGTAGGTGCTTTCCAATTGTGGTCCTTTGAATGGTCAATCATGACAAATGTGGAATTGATAGCAAAATAGTATATACCCTTTAGCTTATGCTTTTGTTGAATCGTAAAACATAGGATCATGGACCGGTTTTTCATTGTTTATCCGATGATATATCACTTGAGCCAATCTCAAGCATCACTTTTATTACCGACATGGAAAAGGTACTCCTTAACTGCTCATGAATTTAAGTCTCTGCTTTTGAAACAGACAAGAAACATATTTGATTTTGTGCAGATATAAGTAGAGCTTTAGAGAAGTTTTCCGCATCCGTAACACAAATTTCAGATTAGAAGCATTTATGAGAAAATGAAACTACAATGGAAATATAGGGCCTACAAAGAGCATCTCAGGAAATGTGCAACAAATTTCAATCGTTGTACATGTTAATACAAATAAGTCGTAAAACGCTTATTTATATTTTACGATCTTCTAATGTTTTGTCGATAACAAACATAAAATCATTTTAACGAAACAAATAAAATACGTAAATGGTTTGAGCCAATAGTTTTCTAACACACTTACGTTTTCACATAAAACACTAAAACAAGTATAAGCGATTTTATGATTTAATAATACATATGTACAACAACTAGTGTTTACATATTGGGCAAATATATACATAACTAATATGTATTATAATGGGTAATATAAATTGGTAGAAACTTAAGTGTTTGACCCATTGACCAAATACATTGAATATAGTTGGGTACAACCCAAAGTCCATGACCCATACCCATAGAGCTTGACCCATAACCCATTGCATGACATCATGCTTAAGTCATAAATGCTTTTAATCCATGGCCCATAGTTTGAATCCATGAACCATGGACTAGATGCATTGCATCTTGGAGATATATTGTATCTACTTTGATACCATGATCCATAACCCATGACCCATGATCCAAAAACCCATGGGCAAATGGGAGCGTCCCACGGATGGATCCCTCAAGTGAGGGATCCGTGGGATCCGTGGAACAGTAGACATTTTCTCTCTATAAATAGTGAGCCATTTCTTCATTGTTGCTCACCCCTTGCTCACATATTTTCTCTTTGAGTTATAAACTCTCTAACCTCAGATCCAAGTGATCTATGTATGTAGTTTTGTTTTCGTGTGACTCTCTAGGTTCCTCTTAAAGGCGAGATAACCATCTTTTGAAGACGAGCAAGCTCAAGTCCATGAGTTGTCATGTTTCGCTATCATCAAGACCATCGAGGTTCTCTTGTTGATAGTTTTCTTCTTTCTCATAAGAAGTGTAGGTTGAAGACATTAGTGAAAGATGTCTCAAGTGTCAAGACGAAGATATTAGTGAAGGGTGTCGATCGTCCGTATTGAAAGCACTAGTGAAGGGTGCTTAGAAGTCAAGGCTAGAGGCATTAGTTAATGGTGCCTAGAAGTCAAGTCACAAGACATTAGTGAAGGGTGTCTTGAAGATCGAGTCAAAGGCATTAGTGAAAGGTGCCTAAGGTGTACATACGATATGGTGTGGTTTGATGTACATGATAGATTAGTATTGGGTCAAAGGATATTGTTATCCTTGATGATGTTATTATAAGGAGTAGATCTCCTTTGGGGTTAGGTGTTGGTGTAGTGTCAGGGTAGTAGTTCCTCCATTGTAATGGAACTCGGATTCAGCCTAGTACCGGATAAAGGGTAGGCAACGCAGTGATAGGTTTGGTTCTACCACGTGGAAGAACCCGTATCAGCCTTGTACCGGATAAAGAGTAGGTAACGCTATGAAGGTTTCTCCACCATAAGAAGTCGGTGTTGTGTAGTGATTACGAACCATCGAGTAGGTGACTCGGGAGTGGAGTAGGCAAGGAAGGTGTCCTTGTAGCCGAACCACTATAAATACTCACGCTGTGGTTTTGTGCTTCTTACTCTTTATCTTTTCATTACATATTTATATTTCTATATGTTTGTTTATCAACATCCAACATACATCCAAATAGATTGACATAAGTCGATCTAAATAGTTTAAAACAAAGTTTTAATCGATAAAACTATTCAACCCCCTTCTAGTTTTCCACAATTGACATCAGAACTTCATTACCAAGTTCCTTAAAGTATATTGTACTTTATAAACTTGATACGATCCGTGGTTAATTGAAAACTACAAAGAAGGTCTTTTATAAAAATAAATACCATGGTTTTAAAACTCTTTGTTTGGATGTTAATTAGATGACAACATTTTTTTTCTTATTATTTATTTAATTTTACTAATCTTCTTTGTCATGTTGCTTGGTTAAAACTCATACCTACCAAGCTATAGGAATTGCTTGGTAACAAGAATACTGTCCCTAAGAAGGCATCTTAAACACAAAGAAGTCGGAATTGTCTACTAACACTTGTTGTGTCATTTGTAAAGACAGTTTTAAGTGCATTAGAGGTATGACTTTCCACTTATCTCTAAATAACATTAGCTTGATAAATAAGTATGCTTACATAGGTATTTATATGATTATCTTTTGTGCATATTCATATATTACATATAGCTTCATTAGGAAGTCTTTCTCGCATACGTGTTACCTTTTTCGTCTAAAGTCGGGGTTTATAAAATTTGTGTTTTATTTCATTTAATCCAAAAATCATATCTTTCTAATAATAAAACAAAATACAAATCTCAAAAATTCCTCCTTCCCCATAAAAACCCCTTCGACGTCCACTCCACCAAATCCTCACTTTTTCAAATCTTCCACTTTCAAAAATTACCTCTCATTCAAAACTTCATCTTTCTCTTCATTTCATCTCATCTCAAACCAAAACCAAGAAGGTTTGTCATCAACATGGTTTACATCACCCCTCGTACTCATCGCCCTAACACTCATCGCTCTCGTGTTTCCTATGATGAAGTTCACGTATGAAGATATATACTTTGTGTTGTTAATCTACATTGGTGTTACATACCCAATCCTTTGTATCGTTCTTAGCATTGAAATGAAATATTACTAATGTTCTAGTTTATCTAGTTAATTTCTCATAATGTGTTTGTCATTTCTTTTGCTTTATATCTCTCGTTATTTTTTATCTTGAGACACTTTTGAAACCAATAATGCATGCTATAGTAAAATTGGCTAAAATACATACCTTTGTATAAACATATAAGATGCAAAAATCCTTTTCGTCAAAACCTTTTTCTCATTACTACGATCCACGGATCCCTCAGATATACTAGCTTGATCCCTTATAGGAGGGAACTGTCCTTCGGATAACGCTTTTCATGCAAAATAAAAACTGTTTTATTCCTAAATGAAATGTTCCACTAAAATGTCAAACATTAAGTGAGTTACCATTGTTAATAAACATCTTGTAAAAACGTTAGGTAATCATTGTTTTTGCCAGTAATACGTCACGTCCTATTAACTCTTCTTTACTATAGGTCTCGCTATGTCGCATGAGTATGAGTTTGATTTTTCACTCACTAGCGTCTACACTCCTAACATCTCTCTTGAGCCCAACATACCGCAATCATGTCCGTGGGTTCAATAATCTCAAACCCGCTATTTCCACGAAGGACGATTGTCGACACCCTCACAATTCAAGAAGGTATCAATACTTCATTCCAAACCATAGGACTAGAATGTCTTCTCGAAATTAATGAGAAAATATGTCCAAGGTTTGTATTGGAATTCTTCTGTCAACTTGAACTCGTTCGTAATGAGGATCGCTCTCTATCTCTTTGGTTTTGGATCAAAAACCAAAAGTTTGTTTTAACCCTTGGGCAATTTGCTCACATCCTTCGAATTCCAAATCATGGACAATGTGCCTTCACTGAATATTGGTCTCTTGATTCTCTCTTCAATTTTCGTGAAGAAAATAGTCCATATTGTTCACACATACCTTCCCCGGAAGACCTTGACTCGCATGATATGCAAACCCCATTACTCCGATCCAAACATTATCTATACACGGGATATCCGAGAAGAGTACAAGGTTCTTGCACTCATCCTACGTGAAAATGTTTGGAGTGTTAGGGAAATCAAGAAATCCTTTCCGCTTGTTGTGCTCACATAATGTATTGTTTGCTAACACAACAACCATACAATCTCGCCTACTTCTTCGCAAGGTGAATTGTAAATCTTCAAGGCTCTAAGTACAAACTAATCCCTTATGAAATGTTCTTGACACGCCTTTATCATCACATCATGTACTTCCATCCTCAATTTCAAAGTCCGTTGTACGTACTTGTGAACAAGATGATGGAACCTCTAAATACATCTCTCATGAAGACTTTCTTCATTCCCGAGTCGGCGAACACTCATCAACCATTGGATGATTCATCTAGCGAAAACGCTCAAGGAACTTAGCTTTCTTTCAAAATAGGGTCAATCCTTAGTATCCATGCTTTATCAATGTAATGTAATTTTCTTCATGAAATAAGACCTCTTACATTTTGATATCTCTACACTAATGTTATAACTTCTTAGAAAAACCCTAACTTTGAAATATGATGCATTGTGCAACCCTTGAATACCTTTTGTAAAGGTTCTGCTTAGCAGAGAGACAGATCCCAAAGTTTGTACTAGACGGATCCCTACTTTTAGGGAACCGTGGGATCCGGCAAATAGAAATGCAATTGCAATCATTGTATTTCAAAACATGTCCTTAGATCACTTCACACTAAGCTAAGACATAGTGCCTTAAGACAAATTGAGTCCTTATCAAGTTGAGTAAGTTTTCAGACTCACACATAACTCACTTAGATCACACTCAAAACACCAGAGATCTATCGTCTCACCAAAACTCATTACTCTTCCGCTCTTATACTCACACATAATCCCTCACATGTTAAAACATCTAGATTTAGGAACCTTTCAACGATAGCAAATGGATTGTAGTCATCCTTACCTCAAAATAGGTCAAAATGGGTCAAATTCTAGCTTTTCCATCTTAAGCTTTTAGGATATCTTCCAAAACATTATCTTAAGTTACTATCTGGTTTAGAGGATCATTTAGCTCCATTTGACACTCTCAAATCTTTAGCGTCATCCTTGGTCACTCATTGGTACTCATAAAAGTTCCAATTTCTTCCATGAAAGGTTATCATTAGCTACATCACTCATTGCCCTTAAGAATTTAAGTACCCTTTCATTTAAGATACTTAGATGGACTGAAACACTCAAGAAGGTATAGGCTTTAGACCTTACAAACATCATTGTTATCTTTTCTTAACTGCTAAGAGACGGATCCCTAGGAATAGCCTAGATGGATCCCTCATTGGAGGGAACCGTGGGATCCGTATGACAGATTCATGTCAACTCTAGCTAAAACAATCATTTCAAGCTCATCTTGCTAACTAGAACACTCCATCTCATCTTAATTATGTTTCTAGATCAGTACAATTCTAAAGTTGACTCTTGTGCATGCTAATCATCACATTCCAAGGAATCTTAGTGGCTTAAGTCTTGAATGCACTTGCCAGATCCCTTGCTTTATAAACCACAATCGTTAGACTCCTAAAGTCATCACCTTCATCCTCATTTTCAAAGACTTAGAAACCTTTACAAACCTCTTTGAATCATCTCATCATGAGGAAAGCTCCAAGTGGTAACTCATCCACCAAAGGACCACCTAAGAAAATTGCTCGTGTTGTACACTAAATTTCTTCAACCGAATCATCTCCATCAAATCCACAAATGCAAGGATTTATCCTCCACCAACTCAACCAATCAAACTAATCCATAACAGATAGTTCCCACGAAACTACCTATGCCAAACACCACCATACCTCCTAAACCAAACAATCCCATTTCCACTAAACCATCACCATTGGTGCCTAGAGCCCTTTCATTCACCACTCCACCTCATCACCACACCTCTACAATCTAGAGGATTTACCTCCTAGGCCATCCCATCCTCCACCACCGCAACATTCTCCTCATTAGAGGAATAATGGAACAAAATCAAGGTGTTGAGTCAACACTAGCTTCGCTTCCTTTTCGCCACCATCAAATAATCCCATTTGATTTTGAGAAATTATCAAAGTCAACCACCCGACCACATGGAAGTTGACACCTCTACCACCACCATCGCTCTTGGTCGAGCCATCTTCAAATGCGCCCACCAATCCCTCCATCGCTTGAGGCTCCTCAACTCGCTTCACTTGATCCTTCACATCAAGCAATTTCATTTCTTCCATCACCACTACCTAGCCATGACAAAGATTGTTATCATTGTCAGCATGTTGAAAGTTTAATACATGAAGTACGGGAAGATCAACGTTTCATGTTTTATCACCTCCTCGAACGTTTCGACGAGATTAAACCTAAGCAAACTTGAGCTAGAGGATTTTAGTGGTGTCCTAGTATCAAGAGTAACTTATATAGTCTAGTAACTACAAGTCATGCATCGTTCATTTTCTTAGTTTTTAGAGTCATGTATATCATATCTCTAGTTTTACTAAATGAAATTACATGATATTTGCTATATTTATGAGTATATGATTATTTGGTATAATAGATATCTCACTTTGATGTTAACATTATTTGTTATATCTCCATTGTTGAATCTTGTCATCGATGCATTTGATCCTCGAATTTGTTTAGACGGATCCTCCAGGAGGGAACCGCAAATGTAAGACCAATTTTCTTCTAACTTGAGTCTTATTTGCAAGAAATTATGCATTATATACTTGTCTTCTAACCTTTGTTTTGTAGGTTTTCAATTAACACATGAAGACTTTGACACTCTAAAGCTAGGGGAGCTTTGTGTCAAAGCATTATGTAGAAAACTAGAAGGGGAGGTTGAATAGTTTACCTATTAAAAACTTTGTTTTGAAACTTATTGAAAGATAAATTGATATTGATCTTAGATATGTTATTGAAATATGTAAACAAGATATAAAGAGTAGATAAGGAAAGAAACAATCAAACCACAACAAGTTGTTTATAGTGGTTCTGGCCTACAAGGACTCTTTTTCTTGCCTACTCCACTCCCCGAGTCTCACACTCGAGAGTTTAACTTCACTAGTCAACAAGCTCCTTTTACCGCGAAGAAAACCTTTACACTTCGCTTACACTATTTCCGACACTAAGTTAAATGTCGAGATGATGAGTGGCCTTTTACTCATCATTTTAAACCCGGAAAACCCACAAAAATGTCTGAAAACACGGAAATACACCTAATTCTACTGCAGATATCCTTGGAATGTGTTTTTATGTGTTTCAGGTACAAAGGATAAAAAACAGGGCAAAAACGGACATAAATGAGCTCGGAATGGAAAAAGTGCTTTGCAGACGGAGCCAGGAGTGGATTTTCTACATTTTTGGATCCCGGAACGCGTTTTTTGAGTGAGAGTGAGAAAACTAACCCGAACGCAAATTACCAATTCACCCGTTTTTCATTAAAAACAATTACTTTCATTTTAAAACCAATTTTTATTCTTAAAACAATTATTTTTTATTTAAAATATTTTTTTTTAAAACCATTTTGCTTTTTCTTTAAAACCTTTAAAAATAAAATAAAATATACATTTTGTTTAAACAAAAACACAAAATACAGATAAATATTTACCTTTCATTTACCCTTGAACCACCCAACTCTTTTAACCCTTTCACCCCCAATCCTTTTCACCACTTCCTGCTTTTACCCATTTTATCCCAAAGCAAGAAACAAAACAAAACCCAAAACCTCCCTTTGGCGCCAAGATTACAACCCCCTCCTCTCTCTCCCCTGTCACTCTCCTCTGCCCCACTCCACTCCAGAAGCAAACAAGAGAACATCACATGCTCTCATTGCCACTGTGGCAATCCCCAACACTTTTATTGGGCAAAAGCAATTGATGGCTGAGATGATACACCTTGGGCTCCAAGCTCATTTAAATGGCTGTGATTGATCAAGAAGAAGCACAAAGATGGTCCAAGCTCAATTCTCTCTCACTCTCTCACTGAAGAAACACAACAACAAGACAAGAGACGCAAGACTTTAGTTTTATTTTTCAAGTATAAATAGGCAGTAGGGAATTGTAAAAAAGTTGTCTAGAAATTCATGTTCTAGTACCATTTTACTTTTATTGTCATTTAATTTTAATGTCATTTTTAATTTCAAGTTAATGCAAATTCAGTTTTTAAATTACAGACTTTTTTAGTTTATGCAGTCTTGATCTTTTTCATGTTCTTAAAATCTGTCATTTGTGTTTCCAAAGTGTGTCTTAAGTGTTTAAACTTGTTTGAGCTTGTGTTAATGATATCAAAGTTTTTTTTTTTTATCTTTCACTGTCTCAAAGTGCTTTTGAAAAATCTTTTCTGCCCCTTAAGTAGTGTTTGGAACAACAATACTTTTGGGTCACAATCCAATTTTGACCCAAGTTGGGCCTCCTATTAGTTTAGTTATATGTTTTATTCAGCATTCTCAATGGTTTTTATTTAACAAGCTTTAGAGTAGTTTTTATTTAAGTACCATTTGTTTCTGTCTTGCTGTCAGCAGTCCCCTTCACAGCCCCTTAACAAGCTCCAAACTAATTTCTTTTCAACTAAAAATCAGTTTTTGAGATCTTTACTATATGACTTTATTATGTTCAAACTTGTTTTAGTTGTTAGTGTAGGATTAGTAGCTCATTTTTGCCCATAAACAGCCGCCCAATAGTCAACTTTTAGCTTAATTTTAGGATAGTTAGAGTTAGTTTTAGGAGTTGATTTAGGTTCTATAAGTGGTTAGGAATATAAGGATTGAATGTTTCAGCTTATTGTGGCTTTTAGAGCTTTTTATCATGCTTATTTTTAGCCTTCTAAAAGCCCATATAGGCTGTTTTGACTCACTGTTACAGCAGCAATTTAGGCCTTTATTTTGCTTATTTTCTCTTCATTAGTGCTTATTTAAGTATCCTTAAATGCATTTAGGTCTTCAGATTAATACTTAGTAGCTCTAGCTTAATTGATAGGGTTTTTTAGCTAGTTTATAGCTTAAAATTAAGCTTAGAAGTTCTTTTTTTTCTGCCATTCAACACTGTTATAACTAGTGCTTATTTCATCTTGTGTTTAGCTTATTTGATTAATCTTAGATTAGATATAGTTAATTACTTAAGTTACTTTGTTTACCTATTAGCTTATTGTAGGATTTTATAGCTTCCTTTAAGCTTTAGCTTGTTAATCCCTTTAAGTAGTGTTTGTTTTTTGTGCTTATCTGTTCATCCTTTCTGCTTATAAACTGCTTTTTAGTGTTTTGCTATAGTTAGATTTTGTTAAAACAAATTAGTTTAAGCTTATTTTTCCTTAGTATAGTTTTATTGCTTTCCTTTAAATTCCCGTCAATTAGTTTAAATTGTTTAAATTCCCGTTTAACGTTTTATTGCACTTTAGTTAATTTTAAGTTTCCCTTTACGTTTATTGTTGCCTTAGATTAGTTTTTAATTTCCCGTGGTCGCTTTAGCTTAGTTTACTTGATTTATTTAAATTCCCGTCATTTAGTTTAAAATTCCAAAATTTAAAATTATTTGTATTCAAGCATCCTATCCCAAACCAAAACGACACCTTCAATTCACATCTCGTTGGGAGACGACCCGGGTGATTCACTTGCCCGGTATCACTTATATCACATTCACGGGTTTTGCGTGTTGACCTTTTCCCTAAAGGGTTGATTTGTCGATTCTCGCGTACACGTGTTATTTTGATATTACTATATTATAATTGACTATTTGACCCCTCAAAAGGCCGGATATTACGAGTTCTTTCCAAGGGTACAACCACTCCCACACACAATGTATTTTAAGGACTAAAATACTAATCACTCACACTCACAAGATATATGATGGTTTGATACAACAATGAAGTATGAATCAACACAAGATCATACGACAACAAACAAACAAGACTTCCAACTTCTTGTTGAAGCTTGAATGTGACTTAATCTTATTTGCTACAAAATAGATCACTAATATGATATGAAACTGAGTTAGAAAGGTTAGAGAGAAGGAATATATGAGAGTATGATAGAAAAGGGATGAGAAACTACTTGGTTTGGCTTTGCTATTTATAGCCAAAACACTCAAAGAAGCTCATGGACCACTTGAACCCTTCAAAGGGTTCCGCCCATGTTAAATATTGGTGTCGCCGAGGTCTGACAGCAAGATCTCAAAATCTTGCTAAAGTCAACCATATCTATGCAAGATTGTGTAAGATATGAAGAGCCCAAATCTTCACAAAATATCTAATGAAATCTTCCAATGATTTCAATGATGCATCACATGATGTCATGTGCTTGTTTTTCTATTTTTAGAAATATGTAAATGCATATGTAATGTTTAGTTTTTAAGAAACCAAAACATTCTAAAAACTACTATCATACATTATGGTTTAGAGTCATATCAAGATATGATTAATCACAATGTAGTTAACAAAACTTAGGTAAAGATCAAAAATATAAATAACGTTTAATGACGATATTTGTATTAACAATCTCCCCCTTTTTGTTGAGGACAAAACATAAATTTTGTTTTTATAAAGGATGTAAAGATTGTACAAGAGTTATAAAAATATTAGTTTTAGAACTTGAAAGAGAAATGATAATGCAAGTATATGATGTTTGACTTTTTCAGAAAGTCAAAGTCTTCACTAGTTTAAGCATAATGTTGACTTTTTCAGAAAGTCAAAGTATGCAATTTGACTTTTTCAGAAAGTTAAATATTACCAATAAAATATCATGTTGACTTTTTCAGAAAAGTCAATGTATGCAGTTTGACTTTTTCAGAAAGTCAAATATCCAAGTTCTATATAATTCTCCCCCTTTTTGTCTCAACAAAAAGAAGATGCGAGGCGGAATGTGCAATGAGCCCTTAGCCATTCTCTCCCCCTTGACCAATGCTCCCCCTAAATTAGGTGCCAATGGAAAGAGACATGGATTATGAAAAAAGCTACAAAAAGAATTGTTAATAATAAACATTATCACAAGCATTACCAAACACTATGTAATAAGTAACAACAATATAGAAAACACCATTAATTAGTTAAAAAATTTCATGATATGAATATCATGAAAAGAGAACACAATGAAAAATAAATTATCCTAGAAAATAAAGAAAAATACAAAAAAAATCCCAAATAAAAAGTGCCTAAAAGAGACTAAGTTAGGACCCTCCTATTGAGATGGTGGATGAGCAAGAGCATTGAGACGCTCGAGGATGTGATTGAGGATGAACCTCATTTCCTCTTGGAACTCATGGACCATCACCCGGGTCCGTTCGCTTGTTTTGGCGGTTTGCTCACAATTTGAGCAACCATGCCTAGGAGGGTAGTATGTGGCATGTTGTTGTTGTGGTGGAATGGTGGAGGTGTTGGTGTTGGTGTTTGGTATGGTGATTATTGAGGCTAGCAAAGCACTTTGCATTTGCATAGTCTCACTTAAATGAGAGTCCACCATGTTGGAAAATTGGTGGAGATGTTGGAGTTCGGCTTGAATCTCTTCTCTTGTGGGATGATCTTCCCACATGGACTCCTCAATGTCCTCTATGTGAGGAGACATTGATGTAGGGAGTGGTTGATCCCCATACAAAGGACCATGGATGTCTTTGTGGATGGGGTGGAAGAGAAGAGGTCTTGGCCCTAACGGGGCGTTTGGGTCAAAGGATGGTCTAGGAGACTCATGAGCAATCCGCTCAATAGTGCCAAATGATGGCAATGGTGGTGGATGACTTGGCCTAGGCGGCAAGTCTTCCAAGTCCTCCAAGAAAGGATTTGGTGAAGTGGGTGGTGTGGTGTTGTTCCCCGTTCACTATCGTTTAAAACAGTTTAAGTTTATAAAACAAGTTAAAAGTGAACTATGACTGAAATTAACATAAAGAAAACACACTAAGTAATTTTCAACATCATATTCTTATTAGAAATAAATCAACAAAGAATCGCTACCCAAGTACTTCATGAATAGTACTTGGGATTAAAATGACAAAGTTGGGTGATTCTCTCTAAGCTCGTGCTATGTCCGAGCACAACTCTTAGAGCTCACCGAGCTATCTCAGAACTAAGTTAGATTTGGAGGAGTGAAAAGATGGCTTGCGTGTATGTGTTTTACAATTCACAAGCCTAACCTTTCACTCCATCTCTTATGCTATTTATACATGTATGATATTTGACTCTTTCCTAAGTGACAAACCGACATCATACATAAGACAAAATATCGATGTATTTTGTCTCGCACTAAAGACTATTCTAGGTAAGAGACAAGACTACTTTCCCAAGTTCGGTGATGACACCGAGCCCGATCTTTTGCCATTCGTGGAAAGTTGACTTTGGTTGATAAGGACTTCGCCTTATCTCGATTCAACCTTCCCGCCTTGTCCCGCCTCTTTCTTCAATCTTTACATCCTTCGCCTTCTACTCACTTTGTCTTCGTAAGAAGTTGGAGAGAATCTTAGGGATTCAATGAGTTATTGTCATCACCACCGAATCCATCATCTTTCTTGACCCGCCTTCACCCTTTAAGTTCCGCCTTCGAGTGGAGAGACTTCTTCTTCGCTTCTTCGAGTATCCTAAAGACGACTCATCGAGAGACTATGCACTCAAGGACTGCTCGTGTTAGCGGATTAAATACTTGGGGTATTTTCTATTCAAATCCTAGATTAAGGGGTTCGGGTATTTACTCAACCCAACAGCCTCCCCTATTCGATATACAAATAGCCTAAGTGGTTGATCGCTGTAAGTGAGCAAGAGGCTTCTTCTTACACCGAATGTACTAATGAATACAATAAGGAACACCGAGTAAATGAATAAAACATACATCGCTTATTGATCAAAGTTACATAGTTCCTATCACTAGTACAAAAGATAAAACAAAATGATGTCAATCCGTATGGATTCCCTGCTTCAAGCTTCACTTTCTTGGTGATGAGTGTTTCCCGTCGGGATGGTCTCGATCTAGCATTCGTGTCTTGACAAACCCGACGCTTGGGGATTGGATCCGAGAGGCCACAGAATATAGTCGATCATTGCGTACCACTCCACCGATCAATGTCACTCCATCTTTGAAATGCAGGTTTCCATAGACATCAATGTGGAATAGCCTCTTCGAGCTCTTCAATCACTAGACAGCTCACAAAATTTACACCCTCGTGCGCTTCTCGTTGCATTCAAGGCCGTACTTTGATCTCAAAGTGGAAATCAACTCTTTTCCTTTTGCGGTGGAAGCTTGTGGTTGAGATCCTTGAGGTGCGATCAAGGCAGTGAATTCTCGCTTGGGTTGGTGCTTCTCACCTTTCATATCTTTTGCTAAGCATCTTCATCGCCTCGACCACCTTGTTTTGCTTCTTTCCAATGATTGACCAAGTTCATCAAGTTCAAGATCCCAAAGTTATCGAATTTTAAGGGATCATGAACCTCAAAGTGTCTTTTGTCATCTCCTCTGTAAACATTCATAGCCAATGGTTTGGTGTTGGGAATGATTTTGACATCGTTGATTTTTTCTGTGAGTTTCTACCGGTCATTGTCCGCTTATATTCTTTAATTACGCTTTGCCCGAGAGCTTCAGCTTTCTTTCTCTTTTCTTCATCCGAGCCTCATTGCGCCCATTCGAGCACTCGAGCTTCCATGAACTTCGTCTCTCGCTCGACCCTTTTGAGCTTGCTTGCATCTATTCCCACATTTTCGACTTTCTTCTGTAATCACTTTGGTCAATGCCTCCTTAGTCTTCTTTTCATCCTCGCCTTGTTTCAATTTCCTCTCTTCTTTAGCAAGGTGTTTGGTTAGTCATTGAGAGGAAGAGGTATTCAAAGGTCACCGATTTTGTAGGAATCCTCTCAGCTCGAGAGTTGTCGTGATGCCTTTGCCCTTGTCTTGTCCCGAGGAAGATGATGCAATAATGGGAGGTGGTGTTGTCATGATTGGTGTTAAGACGGCCAAGTGTTGTTGTTGTTGCTTGAGGTGGAAGTGATGAGATTGGCACCGCAGAGGTGGTCGATGATGATGATGTTCGAGTCACCGAGACAAGTGGTGTTTGCTCCCCTCGGTGAAGAGGAGTTTCTTCAAGAAGATTCTCCCCTCAACCTGCTGTCAGAAGGCCGGTGAGGGCAAGAGTTGAGTAGATGCCGAGGGGACCCACCACTTGACCTTTGAAGGCCTGATAGATTTCACCATCATGGCCTTTATTTCAAGTATCTACTGAAGACCAAAGGACCTTTGCATCCAAGTTCGCATGTGATAACCCAAGGCGGTCATTCGTGGACCAAGATTCCAAGCCATAGAAGACGAGGCTGAGTCAAGGTAGCCACCGAGTGTTCAGTGAGTCCATGGTGAGTCAAGAGTCCGAATCGAGGTTCAAGACCCCGAACATTTGCAGACTCGAGCATCTCTATAAGGTCGATGAGCTTGATGAATTTTTTGCATATGCCTCGGTGGCCTCTAGCACTTTGGCATCGAGCTACGGGTCTTTTGACAGCGTCCCCGATTTCATCAATCGAACCCCAACTGTCTCAAGATGCTTGAGGAACTTAACCATGTGTTCATCCAGTTGACAAGATGGTGGTACATAAGATCTCGTGTTCGTGAACATTTTCGTTGAAGGTGAGCACATCGATCTAAGGTCAACAGAATCGGCAGCAGCAGCAGGTTGATCCCAAACTGCTCAAGAACCCTGTAAAATGACTTCCTTGTAGCCCTACCGATCCACTTAACCGCTTGTCTTCGCGGGTGGAAGAACATTGTCAAATCTTTTGAATTGGCCGAGCGGAGGAGGAGGTCGAGTCATTGTCTTCGCTTGAAAAGGTGACTTAGTCTCTGCTCAGGATCAGCCGAGGCTCTTGTTCGCTTTGAACCTCAAGATCCACTTCTTCTCCTGCCGATAAGATTTCTTCATCACTTTCAAAGAAGGTCATCATCGATTGTAGCAATTCAAGAACCTCAAAGAATAGCTAACAAGGGAGTGGAATGGGTTCCATATCGGGTGGTATTGATCCTCTCGAGTCTTTGTCCTCAGGACCCCGGACATCGGTGGAGTTTCCAGCGTCTTTCTGGAGTCGATTGGTTTTGGGTTCCGTACGGTGGGTTGTTTCTTTCCTCCGAGTCTTTGTCCCCAGTGACCCCCGAGACACCTGGTGGGTATTTCCAAAGCCTTTAGCAGTAGTCGGTGAATTTTGTATCCCTATCGGGTTGTTTGTTTCCCCACGAGTCTTTGGGATCGATCGCGCCCTCGCACAAAGGCTTGGATTTGCTAATGTCATCACCGGGCGTCAGGAAGGCGCCCCTACCGGGTTGTTTGTTTCCTCCGGATCTTGGGAGTAGTAGGTGACCAAGGCACCGACGTGATGTATCGTTGTCCTTCGTTGTCACGGGGTGGTTGTTGCCCTGGTCGGTGGGTGTCTTTTGGTCTCGTGCTTTTGTGCCTCTTAGGCGGTGCTCCTGAAGCCTCGTGGCCCTAAGACTTTGGTTTAGTCTTAGTCCCGCCTCGAGACTTCCTTTTTCTTTTAAGCAGTGGTTTGAGACACCGATCCTCCCGTTGTTTACAAGAACCATATGGGCCATCAATTCAATAGGTGTGACAAGGGATGGGTCCTTTGAAAGTTTGAAGGACTCAGATGCTGTAAATTTCCAAATTTTTCCACCCAAGAACGATTGTAAGCACAAGATACAAACCTAGGATACGAAATATACTTCGCCCTAGTTTTGCTCAGAGCTTCGCTATAAGATCATCAGAATGATCTCCCTATGTCGACAAAGGACCGATTCATCAGTAAGATGCCATCATCAATCAATAGAGTTTACCTGCTCAGGATGAGTGGTTCCCACGAGGACCCGAATCACAAAAGTGAAAAGGATCCTCCAAGCCACGGGAATGAACTTTGTAGTGGTGGGGTCCTGCCCAAAATGTTGGATCTAAAACGATTTGTTTTAACCCATCCTTCACCGTAGAAGGTTCGTGGATGGGTGACATAAACACCTTTGTTGTAATCTAACTCGCTGAAGTGCAAAAGTTTTGTAATCCAGGGTGTATTGTTGACCCCATTAAGACCGAACTCGATGAGATACTCCCGAGTGGTCTAAGGTTATTCTCATCGCTTGAAGGTGTCGGGTCAAAGGCTTTAGCAGCTGCCCAAAACTCCCCGAGGTAGTTTGGGTACACCACCGAGGACATTTACAAAGGCCGCTTTGAGTGGGCGCTGAATAAAAATTTTACAATGTCTTTATAGGTTGGGACATTTTCGTGGTATTCAAAATTAGCTATGACATTGTTTGTTTTGAATTCAACGTTAGTGAGATCCCTTACCCACTGAGAAGCAAACTGGAGAGATTGTGTTCTAGCCATATCTTTTAAAGAAGTTTTTAGGTTTTTTTTAAAAAAAAACGTTTGGCAAGAACAATCGAAATGTTTAGATCTCTCTAGTTTGTGATGAAAAACTTTTGTAAATGTTTACAAGGAAGGTCTTTCAAAATAGGTTTTGAAGGTTTTGAGAACACACAGATATTTCTGGATTTGAGAAAAGATTTTGACAGAGTTTAGTTGCGTAAATTGATTTGTGTGTGTTGTTTGTGTTGAAGAAGAGGTATTTATAGAGTGATAAGAGGGTGTTTTAGTGCACAAATGGAAATATTAAGAGTCGGTTTTGAAAGACTCTTGAATTTCCACATTTAATGCTACCACCCATTACCCGCAAAGAAAAATCCCATTTTTCAAGGGAATAGCTTGCAACACGTTAAAAGTGCACTTTTGCGTAGATAAAATATCAATTTGATATTTTTTGTGAGAGGCATTAAATGCCAAGTGGGATGATAGTAAGACAGTGACATATATTCCTTTATTAAATTGGCATAGTTACCAACCTAGGACATTAAAGTAATCGATACTTGGACCATTTAGTTACTTATTCAATGCTCTTTGTCAAGTGTCAGGACCCCGAATGAGTCTTACTCATTCAAAGTGAGAGGTTTATTATGGGTTTCGTGGAGGATGAACCTTTTGAGAGAACTTCATCGAGATTGGTTTTCGATACTTGACTTTCAATGTCAAGCATTCCCAATCAGCTTTTCGTCTCAAGGTAGGTTCATCCAAGGGTTTGGTGAAGATATCGCCCAATTGATATTCAAGAGGATGAAATGAAGTTCTATGTCTCCTTTCATTATGCGATCCCCGATGAAGTGATATCCGATATCAATGTGTTTGGTTCTTTGTGGAGGATGTGGGTTGTTGGAGATTGCAATTGCACTAGTGTTGTCACAGTAAGATGGGTACCATTTTGTAATGGATGTCATAGTCACCGAGTCGACTTTTCATCCATAATACATTGGCACAACATCCCGTCATAGCCTACATATTCACCGTGAGGACATAGCCACCGATTGTTGCTTTTTGCACCCAACACACCAATTTTCCTCCAAGAAATTGACAGACCTCGAGGTACTTTTTCTGTTCATGTTGCGCCCAAGATAATCGTAATCGTAGTAACCCTCGAGATCCAACCCCGAGCATATTGGATAATATAGTCTAAGGTTTGGGGTTCCTTTCGTACATGAGTATTCTTTTGGCAGCAGTGAGGTGGGATTCTTTGGGATTGGATCGATATCTTGCTATTAGACAGATCGAAATTGTATGTCCGGTCTAGTAGCGGTTAGATACATCGCAGCCAACAATCCTCTCGAAAATGAGTTTGATTGACCGATTTGCCGGTGAGATCGGCCCAAGGTCATTAGGTGGAACCATTGGTGTCTTCACCGAGGCATAGTCAAATATCTCATATTTCTTCAAGAGATTTCGTGTATTTCTCTTGACCGATGGATATACCTTTATCGGTTGTTCGATTTGTAGTCCAAGAAAGTAAGTAAGTTCCCCATCATGCTCATTTCAAACTTCTTTGTCATTAGTTTTTCAAACTGCTTGCAAAGTTTGTAGTTTGTTGAGCCAAAGATGATATCATCAACATACACTTGGACTAGTATCACATCCTCGTTGGGTTCTATAGACAAACAAAGGTGTTGTCTATCTTCCTCCGAAAAACTTGTTTTGTATCGTGAAGGCCGAGAGAGTTTCATACCATGCCCGGAGCTTGTTTAAGTCCATAAAGGGCTTTGTCAAGCTTGCGCATATAGTCGTGGAATTCACTACTCTCAAATCGGAGGTTGCCGAACATACACATCTTCCTTGAGATCACCATTTAAGAATGCACTTTAACATCCATTTGGTAGACCTCAAGTTCATGTATGTTGATATCCAAGGAAGATCCCGATGGCTTCCATTCTTGCAACAGAGCAAATGTCTCATCATAGTCAATGCCTTCTTGTTGACTACCTTTGGCTACAAGTCCGGCTTTGTTTTTAATGATGTCTGCTTTCATCGGTTTTGTTTCGAAACCCACTTCATTCCTATGACTACTACATCCTCGAGGATATTTGATCAAGGTCATGACCTTGTTTTTATCAAACTATTGCAATTCTTCTTGCATAGCCCGAACCCAAATTTTAGGTGTTTTAGAGCTTGATGACACTTTGGGTTCAATGTCCGATAGGTAATCAAGATATAGACATTCATTGGTCAAGTCGCAGCTAGACTAGCGACCATGCTTCTAGTGATCATGCCCTCGCGGGTTCACCAATGATGTTTACAAGCTCAATGTCCCGAGATCTTGTCCACTTACTTTGTGGTCCGGGATCCGAGCTTGATGATGTCACCGGGAGTTCGGATGTGAGTTCAAGTGCAAGAGCCACGAATCATTTAGAACATCCTAGAGATGTCTTGATCGAGCCGAGGATCATGAGTTCTGTTTCTGATCGCTTGATCATTGTTACATATCCCAACAGGATGCATCGATTTTCAATGAACTCATTGATGGTTGGTCGGTAGGTTGGGGGTAAGATATAATATGAGATGTCAAGATCGACTTGATACGAGGAATTGAGTTCGATGTTGTACTCATCGAGGATATCTTGATGAGTTATCAATTCCTATTTCCTCCACCGAGGTGTTGGTGAACCCGATGCTTTCAAGATTTCATCAAAGGTGACATGAAAGGTTTCCTCAACTTGTTGTCTCCTTGTGTTAAAAACCACAAGGCTTTGGAGATGTGAGTAGCCTAAAAGTATCCATCATCGCCTTTTGCATCAAACTTGCCTAGATGATCCTTGTGGTTGTGAATGAACACAGACATCCAAACACATGAGAATAGTCGATGTCGGAAGCCTACCTTTGAAGATCTCATATGGGGTTTTATTATGTCTTTTGACAATGATTGACCTGTTTTGAGTGTAACGAGTGCTTTGATCGCTTCAT
The DNA here is from genome assembly GCA_022545495.1 of Chrysanthemum lavandulifolium. NCBI lineage: Eukaryota > Viridiplantae > Streptophyta > Magnoliopsida > Asterales > Asteraceae > Chrysanthemum > Chrysanthemum lavandulifolium. The sequence continues at coordinate 109,789,059 of CM040243.1, read as the reverse complement.
CCATAAATGTTTTGAGAGGGTGAGCCATTTAACATAGTTCTAGCAAATTTCAATGAGAGTTCTGTTTTCCTTTCAAAGAACCCCATTTTGTTCGTGGGTATAAGGAGATGAGAAATTTTGAGAAATTCCTTTTCATCACGTAAACTCTCAAGTTCTTGATTTACAACTCTGCCATTTTCGATTCGATTTGTTTAACAAAGAATGTCATTCCGGTTTTCAATCTTCCCGATGAATGACATTATTGTATCACCACCGACTCTTTTGGAAAGAAAGTATACCCAAGTGTATCTTGAGAATTCATCAACAATGACAAGTGTATACTTCATGTCGGATTGATCCGGGACCGACAGTCCAAAGAGATCCATGTGCAGGAGTGAAGGCGACTTTGATGGAGAAATTTTGTTTGGTTTTGAATGATGCTCGTGGTGTTTACCTTTTCACAGTGAGCATGGTTTGTCTTTGCAAAGACCAAAGATAGTAAGCCAAGGACCTTGTTTTGTTTTGCTAAGTTGTTGAGGTTTTGAAGTTTAAGTGTGAAAGTCTCTTATGCCACGACCAATTGATAGTTTCAGGCTTTAGCAAAGAGACAAGTTCCATCTTGGGAGAGAGTTGACATGTCAAGCACATAAACATCATCTCTCTAGGAGCTATCAACACAACTTCCTTGTTGGCATTAAAAATGGTACCTTGTTTATCATTGAATTGTCTGATGAATTTTGCATCACATAGTTGATCGACATCGATGAGATTGTATTTGAGACCGCTGACATAGGCTATTCTAGAGAAAACTATTCCATTGCGCCATCGAACCATAACCTTCAGCTGGGACATGATGAGTTATCACCAAATACTACCTTGGGCCCTGTTCCTTTACATACTTGTGCAGATATTCCTTCACACCGTCATGCTTCTTGAGCATCCATCGCCTAGATGCCAAATGGGCTCCTCGGCATGTCTCTCGCACAAGTAGTAAACTGAATTAGTTTCTTTTGTGACCCACTTACTAGTGGGCTTGGATCTCAAGGTCTCTTTGAAATTTGCAATCGACTCATGGTCGGTGGTTGTGTGCATGGTGCTACCATGTGTTTTGCATTTAGAGGTCGAGGATGACTCGGTGACTGGGTTGTTTGGAATTTCTCCTTGCATGAATGATATTGTCATGTTGGGATGTCTCATGAGTGGATTACCGATATGTCACAAAGATGTATTCATGAGACAATCATCCCGATGATGATCATTAAACCCACAAAGGAGGCACAGAGGAAAAGGTTTTGCTCTATTCTTTGGAGCGGCTTTGGAGGATGAAGCATACCGATGACCAACTTTGGTATAGTTTGCTTGACCGACATACCGTAGATGATCCGCAGCCTGTGTTCATCCTTTTGCGATCATGCAAAAAGGATTTTATAGCGATTGTCGGTGGTATGGCTAGTGTAATGACACAACACACTTTTGTTTGTTTTAGAGGTAGAATTTGACTTTGAGGAACTGGAGGAAGTCGACTTTGTCTCCTTGATTGGTTCAGGACCTTTTCAATGGATTCCATTTTTCAAGAAGCTTCCTCACAAGTTCGATCGATTCTTGGATTTGATCGACGCAGGTGGGGACAGAGGATGATGAAGTCTCAGAGGGAGTAGACTCTTGTTGGATTAGTTTTGCTTGTTTTGTAGGATGGTTCTACCAAGTCCGACCTTTCTTTTGGTGAATGAGGATTGAATTGTAGTGGAGTAAGCTCGAGCTTGGAGCGGCACCACAAGAGATTTCAGCAGGAAGCGGTGTTGAGATTCCGCTTGAGACTGCAGATGTGTTCAAGATAACTGGGCACATCAGAGTCCAAGCATGCTCTTTAGAGCTTGACTTTCGTGCTCTAGAATCCTCCGTAATCGAAGTTTGGAAGCTTACTCTCGTGGATTAACCTGCTCAATCCAATCACCGGTATTGAATCGGCCAACATACTTGTAATCATGCCACCGACACAAATGGCTTAGAGATAGGTCTTGTTGAGAGAGTCGTGAGATGATCTTCACCTATGACTCTCTTCTGCCTTCTTGGGGCTCCTACAAAGATCAAAGACCCCGGGATTCTTAGCAATTCAACTATTAAGAATATCATTTGCCTTTTAAGTTCATCTTGAAGATTCTCGATTTCTTTTAACTAGTTCGGTGTTATGAATTTGCAAAGTGATGTTTCTCAAGCTTAGCTTGTTTTAAAATAAGCAATTCATCCCTACACTTATTCAATTCAAAACTTAACTTGTTGTACTTAGAAAAAGATTCGCTTTTGCTCTTCTACAAACTTAAGGTCAACATTTAGATAATTCATATAAGATCACAATCGAGTCATCATCCATAGAAAGTAAAGTGTTTACCTTCTTCATTGTGATGTTGACCCATTCCCTGCTCCTAGCATGATTCTTCCCAATGCCTAGCTTGTCTTCTTCTCGAGAAAGCCATTAGAGCACCGACATGTACCATTTCATCATCCGATGAGATTGGCTCTTCATCCCGACCAAAGGTTTCAAAGAACAAGGCCTTTGTTCTTACCCCGCACAAATTGAACATTTTTGTTGTTTCGAGGGATCGCCTCAAGCAATGCAAGCTTAGCTTTTGCTTTTTATACTTAGCTTTATAATCAATGGTTTTGTTAAGATCAAATTTGTTTTGAACATTTTGATGAGACCGATAGATTTTGGTTGAAATTTGCTAAAGCCTCAAGACCGATTAGATCCCGATGGTTTGTAAGAGGGTTCAAGTTGTTTTGAAAATGCCTTTTGCAAATGGCCTCTTTTATGACACTTATAACATTCAAGGTCTTCGCTGTTTTAGCGCTGAAAACCTTTGTTTCTTTTTATAAACCTTCGAGAGTTAGCGAGGAGTGCCCTTTCTCAAATTCAAAGATTCAGTCATTTAGGTACTCCTCACTTGATCTCTCATCGTGCTCATCATCCGAGTTTTCTTGGAAATCTTGAACTACATTGTTAGAAAAGAAAGCAGCTGATATTGGTGATGAGGTAGTGGTCAGGACTTCTTGACTTCCCGAGACTTCTTTAAGTCGTATCGTCTGTTGATGAGGTTTTCCTCATAGACAAATTTCCCATAAATTTCGTGAAGCTCAAGATTTTGGATATGATTAGCATTCCCGAGTCCCCGAGAGAAATTCAACCACTTCTCAAGGAGACTGCTTACAAAACCAACATTGATTTCATGCTTAGACAACTTAACACCATCATTTGAAAGTTCATTTAAAAGAGTTTTGTATCCGTGTAAGTTCGAGAGAGAGTTTCGAGTCCTTAGCCCTCAAGGTGTTATACTCAAGTTTCGTGTCCATTATCCTGCTTTCCTTGGTATGAGATGGTCCTTCATGACTATGAACTAGGTCATCCTGTGTTTGCTTAGCAAGATTACAACTTATATTGCACTCTATAATATCGTCAGAAGACAAGATATTATGATACTTTTGAGTCTTTGGTCCCGGTTGACCACTCTCCTTTCATCCCGGGTCCACCGAGATTCGTGTTTGGGCAACCCTTCAAATAGCTTTGGGACAAATGGACCTTCATTTATACACTTGATATAATAAGGTTCCATCCTAATCAAATAGTAAAGCATTCGCTTCCATTTGTTAATTTGCCAACTTCAAGTCTAGGGCAACAAATTGAATAAGCTCCACCCTTTTATCGACTAGTTGGGGTACATCAATTTCACCATTAAGGATCCTAATTTAAAAACTTTTAGAGCGGCCTAAAACGAGTTTTATAATTAGCCTTGCTCGATACCACTTGTTGTTCCCTGCTCACTATCGTTTAAAACAGCTTTAAGTTTATAAAACAAGTTAAAAGTGAACTATGACCGAAATTAACATAAAGAAAACACACTAAGTAATTTTCAACATCATATTCTTATTAGAAATAAATCAACAAAGAATCGCTACCCAAGTACTCATGAATAGTACTTGGGATTGAAATGACAAAGTTGGGTGATTCCTCTCTAAGCTCGTGCTATGTCGGCACAACTCTTAGAGCTCATTGAGCTATCTCAGAACTAAGTTGTATTTGGAGGAGTGAAAAGATGGTCATGCGTGTATGTGTTTTACAATTCAGAAGCTTAACCTTTCACTCCATCTCTTATGCTATTTATACATGTATGATATTTGACTCTTTCCTGTGACAAACCGACATCATACATAAGACAAAATATCGATGTATTTTGTCTCATTTACAAAGACTATTCTAGGTAAGAGACAAGACTACTTTCCTAAGTTCGGATGACACCGAGCCCCGATCTTTGCCATTCAGGAAAGTTGACTTTGGTTGATAAGGACTTAAATCTGTTAGATATTAGTTTTCACATACACATCAAACCATAACACAAAGTGGCGATAAATGGAATTCTAGAGAGAAAGTTAGAGGTTTAGGGAACTTAGTGAGAGAAAGTGAAAGATATTATTATAGCTCCAACTCTACCTTGAAAGGTAGAGAGTATTTATAGTCTTACATAAATCGCCACACATCGGTCGTGGATCGTGCATCTGATGGGTAAAGACCGTCTGTCCTCCACGGTGTTACTTAACTTAAAAGAACTACGACAACGAGCTTTTAACGATTACATATACTGAGGTGACCGACTCTTTAATATCTAGAATTTCTAATTCCTAACAATCTCCCCTAAGGAGGTCACCTCAATTATGTACCAAAATTACATTGAATACAAATAGATATTACATTAACAATTGATCTTGCATTCTTGATGTAGTCTTTTGCTCCTAACCTCGTAGTCATTGATTCTTCACATTGCATGTTTGGTTACTTCAAGGAGGTCTTTACCGATCCACGTGATAATAATTTCGAGCCATCATTCGAGATCATCGACTATCAAAAATCTCTCATGACATCCTTTGTGGTGTTGGTATTATGATGTTGTAACTTTAGGACCGACATGCTCACATTCGGATCATGAAATCTTCACATCGTAGTGGCGGAAGCTTTAGTTGATTCATGATATCAAAGCGGCGAAGCGAAGCATGGAGTGAAAATATCGAGTCATTGATGCACTAATCATGATTTCTTTTGAGATGAATGTGTTAAGTGAGCATAGTATAAATGATGAGTGTGTAAATACTCATCATTTTTGTACCAAATAAACTGCAAAATCATCTCGAAAACACTCGAAACACATCAAAATGATCAAAATATCACAAATCAGTGTTTTATGTGTTTTAAATACAAAAATATCAAAATCGGATGAAAACATATCAAATTTGCAAAATTGCGCTTTAGTCCCCAAGTTTCAAAAGTTGTCAAAAATAGTCCCCGAGTCAAAATTTCAAAGAAAAATCATCAAAGGTCCTTTTAAATCATAACTTGTCAAATTTGGTCCTTTGGTGAAAAATGTAAAAGTTTTGAGAAAACTACAATTTGGTCCTTCAAGTTTGCAAATTGGCGTAAATGGCCCTCGTAAAATTGAAAATGGCAACTTTGGTCCTTGTAATATCAACACTTGTCAATTTCAGTCCCTAAAACATCTTTGCAAAAATTACGAAATTGGTCCCTTGTTTTGTGGAAATGGCACATATAGTCCTTGTGTTTAACTCTTCCAAACGGACCCTTTATCACCATGGGCCCAATCCAATTGCTCAATCCAAACAAATTACCCGGTTTCTACCCCGTATCCAACCCACACCATTTGTTAAATACCGGTCAAATGGGGTTTGACCCATCTCCTTCCTCTCTCCTTCACGTGATAACATCTCCATCATTTCCATCCCTGCATACCACCCGATCACACTCCACCTCCTCAACTATCATCACTTCAACCCCTCCAAATGAAAGAAGCCAAGGGTGCATTTAATGCACCTCCAAAATCTCACTCAACCTCACAAGCGTTAAAAGGAATTGGCGCCAAAATGGTTTGAATGGCTAGATCAATTGTAGTGATCCAATGGCCAAGTTGTTCTTTGGGATTTGTCCAAGAGAGAAAAGGTGATTAAGCTTATAAAAGGCCAAGAGAAGCTACAAAGAGATAGTTAGTTTTTAGTTATTTTACAATGTATGTCGAAATTTTAATTACCATGTCCTAAATAGTTTAAATTTGTATTTCTAAGTTTATGTGTATCCTATAATGCTTTCTAAGTGTAATTCAACTTGTTTTAAACATCCATTTTAGTTCAAGGCAATTCTCATTATAATGTGTTAACTGTTGAAGTTTCAAAGTTTCAAACTCATGTGTCAAAGCTTTTAACAGCTCAAGTTAATCTCATAAAAGCAAATATTAGCTCATAAAAGCTATTCATAAGCTCACAATTCAGTTTCACTCATTTGTGAATCTTGGTCAACTAAAGTCAACGCGGGTACAAAAATTGATGCAGAAAGGAATGGGTTGACTCAGGCAATAGAATGGGTTGCTTTGGAGTGATTTGGGTTGGTTTAGTAGGTTAGAGGCTCTTGGTTCTCATTGTGCTAGCTATTGTAGCTTGGACTATTTGTAAGTAAAAATTAAGGCTTTATGCATAATTTGTATTTGTAGTGTAAATTTGTGTAAATCTGTTCTAATAGCGATAAATCGCTTATAGTAAGATAATTTGATCATAAAAGTAGGTTCGTGGTTGGATTTCTGCTTTTAAGCTCAAATCTAGTCATAAAGAGTGTTTGGTTTAGCCGATTTAAGCGTGGTAGAGGCTAGTAGATCTTTGGTTTATAGCTTATACTTGTTTGAGTAGTCAATTGATAGTCATTTAGGTCTTGGTTATTGCATATTTGGCTCGAAAGTCAAATCTCTTTGTGATCTGCTTAGTGCTGCTTTCACAAAAACAAGTAGGTATAAATTGTTGCACAATGGTTTGGATTTGTTAGATCTAGCTTGTGGTTATCATATCTAGTGTTAAAACATCATAATCATGCACTATATTGGATTAAAACTCATTTTGGTCAAAGTTTAAGTGTGTTCTTTAAAAAGTCAATCTATCATATGCGGTTTTCACAAACTTTGAATGTATCTCATGGATTCATTTCTGAGATTCAGAGATTGAAACTTTGGATATTACAAATTTAACTGGTCTTCAATTAATAACTACTTTTGGTTAAACTGCTCGGTCAAATTAAGCTCCATATAAGCTCTTCTTTAGGCTCATTTGCCCGCACCACGATCGCTTAATGCCGAGTTTTCTCGAAATTGCAAAGAAGTGTCAGAGCTCATAAGAGCTCACCATGGTCTAATTTTTGGTTTCAAGATTTCACCCGTGTCCTTTACAAGTCCCAATTGGTATTTTTAAGTTTGAGCTTATTTATAAGCATTGTGCATGTGTTGAAACTTGCTACCAGAGACTGCTTTTAGCTTATTACTCATTTTATCAAATCTTTGTAATCGCTTCTCAAAGGATGTAGTTTGTGGAAACTTGTTCCATTTTGGTTCTTTTAGTATTTCATAGCTTTGGTAAACTATTGGTAGCTTATTTTGCTCATTTAGCTTATTAAAACACTTTAGCTCATAAGCTCTCATTGCATTAACTGTTGAGCTTGTGATTCAGAGGTTGTAGATTGTTATTACCTGTTCCATTCTAGTTCTTATAGCATATTTGAGCTCCTGTAATCATTTGGTGCTTGTAGGGTCACTGTTGGCTTATTTTAGTGCTTATTAATAAGCACTTGATTAAGCAGTTTCATATTTCTCCAAACAAGTGCTTGTTTTTCCATTTTTATCATATTCCTAATATCATTGTAGACTTTTCCTGAAATTTTCAGAATTTTCTAAGTTGTTTAGCTATTTTTCATAATTTAAATTAGTTTTTAAGCAATTTTAAATAGCATTTAATACAAAAAATTAGAAAAAGGTTCAAAAAAATAAATTTTCAATTTTCTTAGGTTTAGATAAATATAAGAAGTGAAAAAAGTAATTTTTCAGATTTTTCTTAGTTCATTTGGTAATTTTTAGTAATTTAATTAGTTTTAAATAGTTTAAAATTCATAGAAAATAGAAAAATAATCAGAAAAATACAAAATAGTTTTGAAAATTCTAGTTTGTTATTTTAGACTTTTCCATTTCATAATTTTATTTTTCTAGCTTTGTTTCCTAATTTCTTGCATTTTGGTTAAATATTAAATAGTTAAAATTAGTTTTAATTAATAATAATTAGATAATTAGTGATAAAAATAATTTTCTTTTCTAAAATTTTCTCATATCATTAGGTTTGTAAAATATATTTTCATATTTTTAGGGTTAATATTGCTCTAGTTTCACTTTTTAATTTAGACGTCACGTAGATTTTAAATTCGCTTTATAAAACGTAAAACAAAAACATCATTGTAAAAATAGTGATAGCGTTTATTTAATAGATTTTATCTTTTAATCTTCTTTAATTTGCATTTAAGCCGTTGTAATTTGTTGGCTTATTCCGTAGTTATAATCATAACCAAATCCTTTTTCCGCTCAAACTCCTCGATCACTAAACGTTTGATAAATCATCGCATAGCTCATTGGGACATAACGACCGGGAGACTATATACTCCTCAGATCTTCATTGATTTCGTCAAGTCGCTTTTAGGTTTTCTTACGCTTGCGTGAGAGAACTTGACGGTTTCTTGCGCATCAAATTTTGGCCACTTCATTGGGAGTCGTGCTAATATCTTCCGTGTAGCAGATTAGTTGTTTGAATCCTCACTCTTTGTTTATATCATCCATCTTTATATATATATATCCATATTTTCTTCTAAAAATCCAAAACCCAAAAACATCCAAAACGTATAAAACACAAAAATATTTTTCTTTTGTTTCTATATATGTATCAAAAAATATAAATACAAAAGAATCGCCATTTTCTTAATAATAAACAACTTAAAAGATTACCACCGAAAACCAAGGCAAAGCACTACCTAACTGGGGTGCGACCATAATAAGTTCCCGAACTAAAGATATAAAACTTGCCTTTGTGTCCATTGTGATTGGTGTACCTTTTCAAAAAGCCATTCATCTTGGATTATTGGTTAAGTTCATCGTTGTTTTGCCTCGATCTTGTGTTAATTGATTTTGTTGTGATATCGACGCTTGAACCGAAAAACCATAAAGATTCTTCTCACCACCATTTTTACAAACGTCTTCATAATTCTCATTCTCATCCGAAATATTTTCATAATTCCATTTCTCTCTTAACTCGAGTTTCCTTAGAGTTAACTCTAGTGTATGCGCACTCGCTCTTCTAGATCCGTGAGCCCATTTCGTGAGCTTGTCAAGATTCCAAGAAGGCGTGTTCGCAGACTTCTGCCATCGATCGGATCCGAGATCCGGACTGCTCACACTACTTCACTATCATGGCGGATGAAATTCTATGTGTGAGCTTCTCCAGCACCCATCGACGGGTATGGAGATGTTATCGTTAGCCGACCATCGTGGTGAAAACTTTGAACTCAAGACCGGTTATCAATCTTGTAACCTCTAATCAATTCTTCGGTTTTGAGCGGGATGATCCTCATGCTCATATAAGATGGTTTAACAAGATTGCATCTACCATCAAGTATAAGAATGTCCCTCGATGTCGTTAAGCTTCTTCCCATTCTCTCTTGAGGGCAAGCCCGGATTTGGCTTGAAAAACAACCCCCGCCTATTGAGACATGGGAAGATCTAGTGAAGAAATTTGTGAATGAATTCTATCCACCTTCCAAGACCACGAGTCTTAAAATGAAATCATCAAGTTCACTCGAAGTTTGATGAATCCTTCATGAATCGTGGGATCGTTTCAAGGAATTGCTTCAAATGTCCTCACCACGGTTTCTCCGAGTTGATGCAACTCGATACTTTCTACAATGGAGTGAGTCAATCGATCAAGATTCTCTCAATTCCTCCGCGGAGGAAATTTCCTTAGCAAAACTGTCAAAGAAGCTTTGGCGATAATCGAAAACAAGTCCAAGGTCCGCCTTGCACGGCAAGCGGTTGTTTCTCAAGTCGGTGTTGGTCCTTCTTCTTCTTCATCGCCCGTGAGTCGCCTAGCACCGATGCTAAGATTGATAAACTCACGGAAGCTATTCAAGCTTTGGTTCTTTCCAACCGAAGAAAGTCTCTTTCCACAAACTTCACCTCCTGCCGGGTTAAGAAAGTGGAAGTCTGTATTACCGTGGTGGCCCCATGCTTACTATAACCGTATGGCCACCGACAAGAACCCTTTGAAGCCAATGCTTTGTGGGCGGGATGTCTAATCAAGGAGGCAATCAATATCGTGCTCCTCAGAGACCCGAACCACCGCCCTAACCACTACTCGGACCTCCCGGTTTCAATCAAAATCAAAACCGTAATCGAGAATCAAATAGACCAAACCAAGGTTTTCAAAACCAAGGTAATTTCGGTCCAAACAACGGTTATCAAAATCGAATCAAAATTTCCAACATCAAGGAAATTACAATAGAAACCAGTCGTGGAAATTTCAACCTGTGGTATTATCATGGCAATAATCTAGGAATTTTCAAAATCAAGGCCCTAATCCTAACAATAGAGGCCGAATTCCCCAGCAAAATCAAGCCATTGTTCCAACCGCCCATCATCCGATGAGTTGTTGAAACAATTCATGAAATCCCAAGAGGAAATGAATCGGTTGTTGGTCGCCCATTTTGAGATCAAGAAGTCTTTAAATGATCGACCCTCGCTCGTGTACTTTACCTAGCAACACGATCGCTAATCCGAGGGGCGATGCTAAAGCGATCACAACCAAGTGGTGCTTCATATCTTGGACCCACTGTTCCTACTACCTCTTCTTCTTCTCTCCGAAGGTAGTGGAAAGCGAACCCGAGGCGACGAAGGACAAGGAACTTCCTACTAATAACGGAAGTAACAACAATGTCCATCCTCGGGTTGTTCCCAAACCCAAACACGAGTTGTTTTGAGCCTCCGTTGTTGACCCTAAATCCAAAACTTCTCTTCCTTATCCTCACGCTTACATGAGCAAAGCTCCGAGAAAGCTAGTCATCGATGGAAAAATTCTTTCAAATTTTCCAAGAGCTTCACTTTGACATAAGCTTCATGGATGCCATCATGTTAATGCCCAAGTTTGCATCTACTCAAAACATATGTTTGAGCAACAAAGAAAAGCTATTTGAAATGGCTAAGACTCCTTTGAATGAGAATTGCTCGCTAGCTTTGTTGAAAAAGCTTCCCGAGAAGCTTGGAGATCCGGAAAATTTCTTCTTCCTTGTGTTTTTCCCGGATGATTGAATGCTTTGCCCTTGCCGATCTTGGTGCAAGCATCAACTGATGCCGTATTCGATGTGGAAGAAACTATCTCTTCCGAACTTATTCCTACCGCATGACTCTTGAGCTTGCGATCGATCTATCTCGTGTCCTCTTGGCATCGCCGAGGATGTATTTGTCAAAGTAGGAAAGTTCCACTTCCCACCGACTTTGTGGTCGTTGATTTCGATGTCGATCCTCGAGTTCCCTCATTGTTGGGCGGGATTCTTGAGGACGGGCCGTGCTCTTATAGATGTATTTGAGCAAGAAATCACTCTACGTGTGGTAATGAAGTCGTTACCTTTAACCTCGATCGACTTCGAGGTACTCCTCAAATTATGATATCAATCAATTAATCGAGTCGATTTAATTGACATTGCTTCTGAGGAGTACTCAAGAGTTTCTTGGTTATCTTCATAATTCAGTGAGTGGAAATTCCAATTCCACCACATCTTCTCAACCTATCATTGCCGACTCTTCCCTCTCTCACCCGCTTGAGGAGGTGACTTCCTTCGGAAGAGATCGATGAATTCGGCTTTGATGAATCAATTCCGCACCGGAATTGATGGTGTCTATGATTCGGAGGGGATATTCTTTATCTTGAGCAATTGCTTAATGAAGATTCATTATCTTCACTCCTCCGAAGGAAATCTCAATTGAGGAAATCAAATCGGCAATCATCCATCGAAGAATTTCCGAGGTTGAACTTAAGGACCTACCTCCTCATCTTGAGTATGCATTCTTGGAGGGTGATGATAAATTACCCGTCATAATTGCTAAAGACTTAATCGAGGAGGAGAAAACCGCTCTCATAAAGGTCTTGAAGTCACACAAGCAAGCAATTGCTTGGAAACTCTCCGATATAAAGGGTATCAACCCCGAGTTTTGTACTCACAAAATCTTAATGGAGGATGACTTCAAGCCGGCGATCAAAGTCGTAGAAGGGTGAATCCTAAGATTCACGAGGTTATCAAACAAGAGGTTCTCAAACTTCTTGATGCCGGTCTAATTTACCCGATCTCGATAGTCCTTGGGTTAGCCTAATCCATTGCGTTCCAAAAAGGGTGGCATTATCTTGTTGTCACAAATGAAGAGAACGAGTTGATTCCGACTCGATTGGTTACGGATGGCGTGTATGCATTGACTATCGAAAGTTAAATGATGCCACCAGAAGACCATTTTCCTCTACCCTTCATGGACCGGATGCTTGAGAGATTAGCGAGGAACGAGTACTATTGTTTCCTTGATGGTTTCTCGGGTTACTTTCAGATCCCCATTGATCCGGCTGGATCAAGAAAAACCACATTCACCGCCCATACGGGACGTTTGCCTATAGACGTATGCCTTTTGGCTTATGCAATGCTCCGGCACGCTCCAACGTTGTATGATGGCCATTTTCCACGACATGATCGGGAAACTATGGAGGTGTTTATGGATGACTTCTCGGTCATTGGGGACTCATTTCAGACTTGTCTCTCCCACTTAGACAAAATGCTTAAAAGGTGTGAAGACACCAATCTATGTCTAAACTGGGAGAAGAGCCACTTTATGGTCAAAGAGGGCATAGTCCTCGGCCATAAGATTTCTAAGAATGGGATCGAGGTTGATAGAGCAAAAGTTGATGTTATTGCTAAACCGCCTCATCCCACTATCGTCAAAGGTGTTAGGAGTTTTCTAGGTCATGCCGGTTTTATCGTAGATTTATTCAAGATTTCTCTAAAATCGCTCGCCAATGACCCATCTTCTCGAAAAAGATGCTCCTTTCATCTTCTCTCCGAGTGCATCAAGCTTTTGAAACACTTAAGAAAAAGCTACTAAGCACCCATTCTAGTTGCCCCGATCGACTTACCCTTCGAGCTCATGTGCGATGCAAGTGATTTTGCAATCGGTGCGGTCTTGGGGCAACGTAAAACCAAACATTTCCACCAATCCACCACGCGAGCAAAACTATGATCGAAGCTCGGACCCATTACACCACTACGGAAAAAGAATTATTAGGCGTGGTGTATGCGTTTGAGAAATTTCGCCATATCTTATATTGACCAAATGCGTGGTGTATACGGATCACTCGGCACTCAAATATCTCTTTGCTAAACAAGATGCAAAGCCGAGATTGCTCGTTGGGTTCTCCTCCTACAAGAATTTGATATCATCATTCGTGATAAAAAGGAGCCGAGAACCCGGGTCACGATCATCTCTCCGATTAGAGAACCTCACCAAAATGTGTTCGAGAAAAGGAAATCAATGAAAATTTTCCTCTCGAAACACTCAATGTGGTTTCTTTTCGTGAGATTCTTCTACCCCATGGTTTGCCGACTTTGCAAATTACCATGCGGGTAACTTTGTTGTGAAAGGGATGTCGTCCCAACGAAAAATAAATTCTTTAAAGATGTGAAACATTATTTCGGGACGACCCTACTTGTTTAAAATCATGCGGATCAAGTCATCCGGCGATGTGTGTATGGTCGAAGCCATTGACATTCTCAAGGCTTGCCATTCGGACCCACTTGGGGACATCATAGCCCCAACTACACCGCCAAGAAGGTGTTTGATTCCGGATTCTATTGGCCCACAATCTACAAGGATGCCCATGAATTCGTCAAAACCTGTGACACTTGTCAACGTCACGGGAATATCTCACAAAGGAATGAAATGCCGCAAAACGCCATTCAAGTGTGTGAGATATTTGACATATGGGGCATTGACTTTATGGGGCCATTTCCTTCTTCTCACGGAAATAAGTACATACTCGTGGCCGTTGACTACTTGTCAAAATGGGTTGAAGCTAAGGCTTTACCCACCAACGATGCCCGAGTTGTGGTGAAATTCTTGAAATCTCTCTTTGCTAGGTTTGGAACTCCACGAGCCATCATCAGTGATCGTGGCACGCATTTCTGCAATGACCAATTTGCAAGAGTCATGCAAAAGTATGGTGTAACTCACCGCACCTCTCTCGCGCACCACCCCAAACAAGTGGGCAAGTGGAAGTTTCTAACCGGGATTAAAGAATATTGAGAGGACGGTTGGTGAAAACCGTGCCTCTTGGTCGGATAAGTTAGATGACGCACTGGGCCTTCCGACAGACCTACAAAACACCCATCGGTGCACTCCATACAAGTGGTGTACGGAAGGCGTGTCATCTACCATTGAGCTCGAGCACAAGGCATACCGGGCCTTGAAACATGCTAACTTCGACATTCAGACGGCGGTGATCATCGGAAAGTTCAAATGAATGAATTAAATGAACTCCGTGATCAAGCTTACGAGAACTCTTTGATCTATAAACAAAAGACAAAGAAGATTCATGACTCAAAATCAAGAACCGCGTTTTCAACGTCGGTGATCGAGTCCTTCTTTTCAATTCAAGATTGAAGATTTTCTGAAAGCTCAAGTCCCGTTGGTCTCGTCCATTTACTATCGCTAAGGTTTATCCTTATGGTACCATTGAGTTATCTCAACCCGATGGTCCTAATTTTAAAGTGAATGGTCATCGAGTGAAGCATTACTTTGGAGAGGACATTCCATCCATGGTTGTCCCAGATCTTCAAACTTTCCCATGAACCAATGAATGCGGGATCGAGTCAAGCTAGCGACTCGGTAATCAAAAACAAGAGCATTCCATATGGGTTTTCACCCATATTTCGCCTTCTCACCTCTTTCTACCACCCTAGTGTGGGGGTTGCCACATGTTTCAAAAAAAAAAAAAAAAAAAAAAAAATCTTCTTTCTAAATAATGGCGTAATATTTCCCTTTTACGTTCTTTGTTTCGCATAACCACGCAGGTACTTTGAATATTGAGGGCAATATTCATTTCTAAGTGGGGGAATTCTCACGAATTTTATCATATAATTATACCAATTCCCTCGCTTTTGGCCAAAATTTTTTTGGAGTAAGTGTTCTACACTTACTCATTTGGTTATCATCCGCCATGTCTCAGAAGACAAAAGGATTGGCTAATCCAGAGCAAACGGCTCTTGGTAAAGATTTCTCAAACCGCTTATATGGCTTGCAATTTGCCCAAAATTGTATGGTTTTCACTCACCATATCCTAAAAAGTGAAGAGTTGGCTAGCCCGCAAGATTATGGCTTGTGGTAAAGGCAAGTGGAAAACCATAATTGGTATTCACTCACCAAAGATAATATTGATAATTTATCTAAGAGTTGGCTAGTCCGTAAGGGTACGGCTTCGTAAAGACAAAATCAAATCCGTTGAAAGTCGGTGGTTTGCTCAAAATCACATGGTTATCGATGTACCATGGTTCTTACTTGAACTCAAACATTTGGCTACTCCGTAAGTAATGGCTTTTGGTAAAGAGTTTAAAATCCATTATGTTTTCTCAAATCATTGCTAGGGACTAGCAATATCTCGATGTGGGGATTGATGAGTGTGTAAATACTCATCATTTTTGTACAAAATAAACAAAATTCATCTCGAAAACACTCGAAACACATCAAAATGATCAAAATATCACAAATCGTTGTTTTATGTGTTTTAAATACAAAAATATCAAAATCGATGAAAAATATCAAATTTGCAAAATTGCGCTTTAGTCCCCAAGTTTCAAAAGTTGTCAAAAATAGTCCCCGAGTCAAAATTTCAAAAGAAAAATCATCAAAGGTCCTTTTAAATCATAACTTGTCAAATTTGGTCCTTTGGTGAAAAATGTAAAAGTTTTGAGAAAATTACAATTTGGTCCTTCAAGTTTGCAAATTGGCGAAATGGCCCCGGAAAAATTGAAAATGGCAACTTTGGTCCTTGTAATATCACACTTGTCAATTTCAGTCCCTAAAACATCTTTGCAAAAATTACGAATTGGCCCCTTGTTTTGTGGAATTGGCACATATGGTCCTTGTGGTTAACTCTTCCAATTGGACCCTTTTATCACCATGGCCCAATCCAATTGCTCCAATCAAACAAATTACCCGGTTTATAACCCGAATCCAACCCAACCATTTGTTTAATACCGGTCAAATGGGGTTTGACCCATCTCCTTCCTCTCTCCTTCACGTGATAACCATCTCCATCATTTCCATTGCTGCATACCACCGATCACACTCCACCTCCTCAACTATCATCACTTCAACCCCTCCAAACAGAAGAAGCCAAGGGTGCATTTAATGCACCTCAAAATCTCACTCAACCTCACAAGCAGTTAAAAGGGAATTGGCGCCAAAATGGTTTGAATGGCTAGGATCAATTGTAGTGATCCAATAGCCACAAGTGTTGCTGGGATTTGTCCAAGAGAGAGAGAAAAGCAGGATTAAGCTTATAAAAGGCCAAGAGAAGCTACAAAGAGATAGTTAGTTTTTTAGTTATTTTACAATGTATGTCGAAATTTTAATTACCATGTCCTAAATAGTTTAAATTTGTATTTCTAAGTTTATGTGTATCCTATAACAGCTTTCTAAGTGTAATTCAACTTGTTTTAAACATCCATTTTAGTTCAAGGCAATTCTCATTATAATGTGTTAACTGTTGAAGTTTCAAAGTTTCAAACTCATGTGTCAAAGCTTTTAATACTCAAGTTAATCTCATATAAGCTTATATTAGCTCATAAAAGCTATTCATAAGCTCACAATTCGGTTCACTCATTTGTGAATCTTGGTCAACTAAAGTCAACGCGGGTACAAAATTGATGCGAAAGGAATGGGTTGATTCAGGCAATAGAATGGGTTGCTTTGGAGTGATTTGGGTTGGTTTAGTAGGTTAGAGGCTCTTGGTTCTCATTGTGCTAGCTATTGTAGCTTGGACTATTTGTAAGTAAAAATTAAAGCTTTATGCATAATTTGTATTTGTAGTGTAAATTTGTGTAAATCTGTTCTAATAGCAGTAAATCAGTTATAGTAAGATAATTTGATCATAAAAAGTAGGTTCTGTGTTTGGATTTGTCTGTTTTAAGCTCAAATCTAGTCATAAAGAGGTGTTTGGTTTAGCTGATTTAACTGTGGTAGAGGCTAGTAGATCTTTGGTTTATAGCTTATACTTGTTTGAGTAGTCAATTGATAGTCATTTAGGTCTTGGTTATTGCATATTTGGCTCAGAAAGTCAAATCTCTTTGTGATCTGCTCTAGTGCCTGTTTCTGTCAAAAACAGTAGGCATAAATTGTTGCACAATGGTTTGGATTTGTTAGATCTAGCTTGTGGTTATCATATCTAGTGTTAAAACATCATAATCTGTGCACTATATTGGATTAAAACTCATTTTGGTCAAAGTTTAAGTGTGTTCTTTAAAAAGTCAAATCATTATATGCGCTTTTTCACAAACTTTGAATGTATCTCATGGATTCATTTCGAGATTCAGATTGAAACTTTGGATATTACAAATTTAACGGTCTTCAATTAATAACTACTTTTGGTTAAATCTGCTCACCAAATTAAGCTCCATATAAGCTCTTCTTTTAGGCTCATTTGCCTGCACCACGATCGCTTAATGCTTTGAGAGTTTCTCGAAATTGCAAAAGTGTCAGAGCTCATAAGAGCTCACCATGGTCTAATTTTTGGTTTCAAGATTTCACCCGTGTCCTTTACAAGTCCCAATTGGTATTTTTAAGTTTGAGCTTATTTATAAGCATTGTGCATGTGTTGAAACTTGCTACCAGAGACTGCTTTTAGCTTATTACTCATTTTATCAAATCTTTTGTAATCAGCTTCTCAAAGGATGTAGTTTGTGGAAACTTGTTCCATTTTGGTTCTTTTAGTATTTCATAGCTTTGGTAAACTATTGGTAGCTTATTTTGCTCATTTAGCTTATTAAAACACTTTAGCTCATAAGCTCTCATAGCATTAACTGTTGAGCTTGTGATTCAGAGGTTGTAGATTGTTATTACCTGTTCCATTCTAGTTCTTATAGCATATTTGAGCTCCTGTAATCATTTGGTGCTTGTAGGTCACTTTGTTGGCTTATTTTAGTGCTTATTAATAAGCACTTGATTAAGCAGTTTCATATTTCTCCAAACAAGTGCTTGTTTTTCCATTTTTATCATATTCCTAATATCATTGTAGACTTTTCCTGAAATTTTCAGAATTTTCTAAGTTGTTTAGCTATTTTTCATAATTTAAATTAGTTTTTAAGCAATTTTAAATAGCATTTAATACAAAAAATTAGAAAAAGGTTCAAAAAAAAATAAATTTTCAATTTTCTTAGGTTTAGATAAATATAAGAAGTGAAAAAAGTAATTTTTCAGATTTTTCTTAGTTCATTTGGTAATTTTTAGTAATTTAATTAGTTTTAAATAGTTTAAAATTCATAGAAAATAGAAAAATAATCTGAAAAATACAAAAATAGTTTTGAAAATTCTAGTTTGTTATTTTAGACTTTTCCATTTCATAATTTTATTTTTCTAGCTTTGTTTCCTAATTTCTTGCATTTTGGTTAAATATTAAATAGTTAAAATTAGTTTTTAATTAATAATAATTAGATAATTAGTGATAAAAATAATTTTCTTTTTCTAAAAATTTTCTCATATCATTAGGTTTGTAAAAATATATTTTTCATATTTTTAGGGTTAATATTGCTCTAGTTTCACTTTTTAATTTGTGACGTCAGTAGATTTTAAATTCGCTTTTATAAAACGTAAAACAAAAACATCATTGTAAAAATAGTGATAGCGTTTATTTAATAGATTTTATCTTTTAATCTTCTTTAATTTGCATTTAAGCCGTTGTAATTTGTTGGCTTATTCCGTAGTTATAATCATAACCAAATCCTTTTTCCGCTCAAACTCCTCGATCACTAAACGTTTGATAAATCATCGCGATAGCTCATTGGGACATAACGACCGGGAGACTCTATACTCCTCGGATCTTCATTGATTTCGTCTTTGAAGTCGTTTTAGGTTTTCTTACGCTGCGTGAGAGAACTTGACGGTTTCTTGCGCATCAATATGCACCGATCATGATTTCTTCAATTAAGTGTGGTTGATGTGAGATGCGGCTTTGATTGACTTCTCAATTCGATCACCGAACCGTCAAATGTACCGCAAACAACAATTAGTTAATAAAACACACGAAAGTGTCTTTGATCACTTTCGTTGAATTGAGGTACACGCCCACGGTGCCCGTTGATCAAGATAAATACTTGCATGTGATCGGTAGGATTCCTAAGAATCTCCTTGACAGGTTTCGCAATGTTTCTAGTGTTCTCAAACCGAACGTCTCAAAGAAGACAACACGGAGTGAGTGAACCAAATAATTTTAAGTCCAATCGATTGATGAAAAGAGATTTGAAAACAATCGTGTATTGCTCGATAGAAATTGTTTTTGCAATACAACGGGTTTTATTGAAAATCAATTATCAATCATAAAACACCTTTTGGTTTGAAAAATGAGTACACTGGTCGATGTGCTAAAGAAAAGTTTGTTAAGCACAAAGACCGGCTTTTCAAAGGTATCCGTCAATCCCTAACTCGAACTGTGATTGATTCAAGAAATTGAATCTCCCATTGTTTCTGTTCGGTTGTCACATGGTTGATCCATATAATAGATCTCACATGCCACCTACCGGGAGCTTGTTTGATGTTGGCTCCGAAGGCTTTCCATCTTCATTGTGAATGTGTAAACACATCACTCGGATGTTCCGCAATACCACAAGGATAATGCGTGGGACTCAAGATATAATCTCTCTTCCACATTGTGTGAAACAGAGTCTTCATTGAGAGTGTCCTAATGAGATTTATTGATGATCTCGTGGCTCTGACTCAATTTGTGCATATTTGGATCCCTGGGAGACTAGGAGAGGTCTCCTTCTTCAATATCAACAATCTCTAAGAGAAAGTCGATAGATAATGTCGGTTCCCGTGAGAATGAAACAAGTCCTTTTAAGAGGAACTTGAGTGGTTTGGAAAGTTGAAGTGCGGTGCGTCCACCGGGTCCATGACGTCTTGTCTTCAATACCGATGTTACCATCAAGAGCATATGAATTGAACCCGGTTTCGCCCTAAGGTTGAATAAATGGAGGGCTATTTGTTTTCACCCTTTCTCATTCAATTCTTTTAATTCTTCAACCCTTCAAGCTTACCGAGACTTCATAGCAAGAACCTTGTTGGGTTTGTTCTAGTACTTGCTCTGCCTTAGTCCGCACTCTTCCCATATCTCACTTTTCTCCTTTTATCATCATACCTAAGGACTTCTACACTAACTAGTGGATTGTCCTGGGTAGATCCCTCCGGTTCGGCGGATCATGGAACACATACCTAACCTTATCATCCTTATATCACCGTATATAAAGTAAAGTTGGTCGGCCTTTTGGTATTGTTCATCCGCCATATGGAACCAATTGAAAACCATTTGAAAATCAATTCGATACTTGTGATATATTATCAAAACATTTTGCACCGAATTGTTTTTATATTTTAGAACGAGAACTCCCCCTCAACATGTGCATCAAATGTTTGAAAACGTTTTGCACACGGAGGCAAGAGGAAGAATTAACTTCTTTGAATACCATTTTCTAAAAGATATCAACATCACTTCCTTGATCAAATCAAGTAGATAAAGCATTTCCAGGAAGGATGAGGTTTTCATGATTTTGCTCCCCCTCAATATGTGCTTCTAGGTTTGAAAGGAGTTTTACACATACTAGAGGGAACCTGCACATTGAGATAAATGATCACGTTTCAAATCATAGGTTTAAGATAGATGCTCCCCCTCAACATTTGCATCAAATGTTTGAAATCGTTTGTCACATGCGGGGAGGACAGCATGTACATCCTTGTAAAACCATTTACCGAATTATCAGTTTAAATCCAATTTAAATCACACATTCTCCCCCGATCACAATTATCAAATCATTTGAGATTTGTGATCTCTTATAGATTTAAATTGATTTTGAAAGCTTTTAAGGAGAATTGTGACTTGATTATGAAAGCGTTTTAATCGATAAAGATCGGATTTTAAGACTTTAAACTCCATTGATAAAACATGCATGTACATCTTTTGAAAATAATTTAATGCCAAATAAATTTTAATTTAATTGAAATCATTCTCCCCTCAATCAATGACATAGGTTGTTGATTGAGAGATAGAGATTTTGATAAATAAGTCCCGATGATTATCAAAAATAGAGATCGAGTTATTTTTCAAAGCATTTAGTTTTCGATAGATAAATGTTTATAGAATCGAGTATGGAATTTTGAAAACATGATAAAACATGGCTCGTTCTTTCTTTTAAAACCGGTTATTGCCTCAAGATGACAATAAACCATTGTTTCTCTTTCTCCCAAAAATATTTTTGATTTTTGATTTTTTTTTTTTAATAATAAAATTCGAACAATATCTAAAGTCCGTGTCATTCTTTGAATGACAACAACAAGACCGTAGATATAATCGAATCGAGAGAAACATGACAAAATGACAATATTATTTTGAAGATTTTTCAATTTTCAAATTTTATGGATTTTGAAAGTTTTATATTTTTCTATTTGATTTTGAAGGTTTTATAATTTTGTATTTTGTTTTTGAAAAAATATTTACAAGAGATAAATTAGTTTAAGAGAATGATGAAATGAGTACCGAGATAAAGATATCGTTCAAAGACGTTGTAGAAGAAAGGAATCAACATCTCTTAAACTTTCATTGCCAAAGCATTCGAGGCTTCTAAGAAAATCGTCTAAACATGAGCCTTCTCAATTTGAATCTTTGGTAGCTTCCTCCAAACCGACAAACATCGAATAAAGACCATTTCCCAAAGAAGTAGAGATGAATACAAAGCGGTCTCATTGATTGAAGCTCATCACCCAAGAACGCGAGAACACCGGTAACAAGTTGAAACATTGATCGCCCCTGGTTATCAAATCCGGATTAACGACACGACCGATCACATGAACTCGTAGCATCCCCGATGTACACCTTACTCTTCGAGATTGACCGGTTGTCTATTTAGGGGAACAATATATCAACATCTTCATTTTACCAAGTGCATTCCGTTATCTAACATATAACCAATCAACACATAATGTACACATGTACCCAACAAGAGTAGAGACGATGACATCCATGTAACATGTTGAGTCACTAATCATCTCTCGTGGATGTCAACTCAAATAACTGAATTAGCTCGATCAAGTGAACATGTTGTGCATATAACCGTAAGCACTTTATCATAAACCGTATATAAGATGTCGATAGGCGTGATCATCTCACGCTCCAAATATTCTTCTCACATTTCTTCCAATCGAACGTCAAGTAACATATACCAAAGGTCTCAGAGACCACTTCCCCCAAATAGTTGGAATAATACATCCTTCCCCCAAATAATTGGAATAATATATCCTTCCCCCAAATGGTTGGAATAATACACCAAAGGCTACGAGTAAAACACTGAGTTTCTCTACGGTTATGACCATTGTCTTTTCGGGATAACTTCAATCAGGAAGAAGTGTTAAGTTCATCAAGTGTACTCGTTGTGCTTTTAGATATATGTCTCCTCCCCCCTTGCTAGTTTTTATACCTTAGAATCAGCAAAACATAATACACTCATATACTTGAAATAGAGAAGAACACAATTAGCTCAAATATATCTCGTGAGAATCAACTGCTACTGAAACTCTCTCACTATCTTTTTCAACCAATTCGTAGACAATTTGAAGTGATCACTGATGAAGACAACCCGATATACCAAACTTGAAACTGAAGTCGAATTCCCCGCATTTGTATCTTAAGGTTGCACTTTAATGATGGAAGAACGGTGTCGAGAATCTATGCTTCAAGAAAATCTCTAAGTACTTACAACTCAAACAAAGTATGAGACATTAACACCTCTTGAGATTATCCACATCGTCGGTCTTTAACCATCCACCCCATCGCGGTAACTAGATAAACCAAGTCTTCAACTTAACATTCTTAGACCCGAGCAAGATATCAAATAAGAACACGCCTTTGTGAAATTTAACTTCAATCTCAAATGAGTGATAAATGATTAACTCAAGTAATCAACTTGTGTCAAATGCCCAACACGTGAATAAACATACAATCGGATGTACATTGATCCACTGAATGAACCGGAACAAATGATTCCTCAATATCAATGCATTCTTCCTAAAAGTATACATGTAGAGACTGATCTGGAAGAATCACCAATAATGTCTTCGATAGGATGAGGTAGTCATTTTCCTTAATATTCATGTGGTTGATTTACAGAGTGCATAATGAGAGGAACAATAATCCGTAAAGATTTGGCAAAGAAATACCAAAGAGCGGATCATTATCCATGAACAACAATCCGTGAAGATTTGGCACAAAAATACCAAAGAGCGGATCATTATTCAATAGTGCAACTTACAATATCATGATAGTCATTATGAACGCCTTGTGAATCGGAGATAAGGTTTCTTGAGAATTCCAAGAAGTACTTCTTAGATGGTGAACCAGTTGAGTCAATAGAAACCGGAGCATGAGCTTGGTCGGATGATCAACATTCGCTTGAGGTTGAAAGTACTCATCAAACATATCTTTGAAAACAATGAATCCCAAACATTGATTCCCATTTATCCTTAGTAAGTGAAGCATTAGGCGTTGGAGAGTCATCAAAAATCAAAACAAATCCCGCTTATCCTTAGTATATTCACTCTTCATAAAAATATACACTCATCATCATCAAAAATTAAGTCGTATAACCATTATTCAAACATCCATCATCATGTAGTATATTCACTCTTCTCCCTCAAAATTGCATCCGGTTGCCATTTTTGATTTAACAAGTGAATAAGAGTATACACCAATGAACGAGATCCACTTGATGACCGAATGAGCGTGGAAAAACACGAAGCTTGTTGATGAAGAATGTAGATGAGTATGGCCATTCATGAGAGAATTTCTCATTAGTCAAGATAAAGCGCGTAAGAGTGTACACTTTTCTTTCTATGAGGAACGGGGCTCAAGTGTTATCTGCAGACGCCATAATGATGAAGTACGAGGCCCTGAATCGATGTGAGCGACGTCATTGTTAAGAGCCCAATCAAATGTTTAGAGCCGCCCAATCCAAATACCAAGGGACGATTTGTACGACCGCTTTGGACAATGACGAAGACAGAGAATTGGAAACATTGGATCCCCACGTCTTGATGGGTTCCTTTTGGTTAGCACAAATGCCTTTGAATCGCCAGAACCCTAGATGCAATGGCATTGTCCCTAGGAGTGAACTAGTAGAAGCATCGACTTAGTCAAATGACATTTTGTGCTTAAAGGGATTATTCTACCGGTTGGCATCCAAACCTTAACAGCACTATTCTCGGCATAGTGGATCTAGTTAAAGAGCAAGGTTTGCCATTCGTGAACATTCGACTGTTGGCTTCCAATCGAAATCCTACATTGGTAAAACCTTCCTGTAGGTTTCGAGATTGCTTAACTGCTTTGCTTTCCAAACATTCTTAATCGGGGTATGATTCTTAGATCTCGTAAATAACACATCACATTTATCATGATTACCGAAAATAAACATTTTTACATGTTTTGCGACAAAGATAAGACCTCGAATTAATTTCAATGGCTTAGAGCTAATACCGTAACTAACACGATTCTTTTTGTTCAAATCAAACTTCTTGTCCCTATGGTGTTCTTTTACTTCCATATCATGATCACTTTTAGTTTGCGTAATCCTATCCTTCTTTGCATTGCTTCTAGGTTTTGACCCGCTAACTTTAGTGTCACTCTTAACATCTCAGAGAAGTAACGATGGGAACATTACATGGCTTCACTATTTTCGCATTCTGGTCTAGAAGTGTGGGATCCGAAATTCTAGGAGGCACATCAAAGGTTGCTTGCTTGAATTTCGACATGGAACAAGGCATATCAAGGGTCACATGCTTGGCTTTAGGCATAGAACAAGGCACAACTATTCTATCTCGCCTATTGTTAGATTTCGGACTTGTGACAATTACATACTCTAAGAGTTCCCGAGATCGTTTGGCATCCATGCGAGCATAGGCAATAGTACTATCTAAAGGTTTTCTAATCTTTCATCTTCAACAATCTCACGGAGACCCTTCAAACTTTCCTTAAGGTATGAGAGATATGCTTTATGTGCAAGTTCATTATTCCTAATGGGAGGAGGAATATATAACATATCGATAGCATATTTATCACAATCAGAAACCTTAGGAACAGAGTATTTGCAATTGGGGATTGGCAACTTTCCTAACACCTCACGCTTCAGATTCTCAATCTCATTAAGTAAAGAAGTTATCTTTTCAATATGTTTATCATGATTACCTTTGAAAGAATCACATAACTCTTTGTTTTGATCATTAACCTTTGAAATTTCAGCTTTAAAACAATCATTTTCCTTTTGCAAGTTATCAATAATGTTTTGAAGTTGGAAATTCTGAGAATCTAAAGGTGGAGGCATATAGGAACCAACACATCCTTCTTTTCACCTTCGGGTTGTGAGACTTGGGTTCTCAATCTTCCGATCGTGTTACAATGAGTTCGAATATGTTCATCACGTTTGCTAATTTCAAAAGCGCATCAAATTCAGGAGCATCCAAGGATGTCTTGATATTTGAGGTTTTAACATTTTCTTTTAGATGTTGATATTTTAATTGCAAAGCAAGATGCTCAACTTCCAATTTAGAAAAGCTGTTTCACCAGTTATCATGATCATCCTGTTCAATTTTCTCATGCAATTTAGAATTAGTTTTTCAAGCTCAATGACACGATCATGGGAGACTTTCGAGCAACATATAATTCATGAAATTGAGAAGCATTAATGGAACAATTGTAGCGATGTAAAACACATCTTGAGTAATACATTCGAAATAAGATTCTCATTCAAGGTATGCAAGTTATTCCTCTCAATCTCATTATATTTTAATTCTCGATCATAGTCACTAACCTCAACTATCATTGCATCAAATTCCTTTTCCATTTCTTTAATATCTCGATTTTATCCCTTTTAAGACTCTCAAAATGATCTTTTAGTAGTTTAAAGAAATGCATGACCTCTGTTAGATAGCATTCTTTTGTTTGCTCAAAACCCTTTCCCTTCAAGAATCCCATGGGTGTGATCCTTTTCTTACAAGTTTTCTCAAAATCGACAAATAGTTGAAGAATAACATATTGACCGATTAAGGTCTTGCTCTTAGTGGCAATAGTTCTAGGAACTAAATGCATTGGTGTATTTGGAGGATACACAATCGCTTCTAGGCATTTTCCTAAGGGAGGGTTCGTTACAACAAGATTCTCTCGCTTTTGCTTATCTAAATCCTTTTCCGAACACTTGTTCGGGGGTTAATAGAGTCGAGGCTTAAACTTGTTCAAGGAGATCCAATTTTCTTTAGTGTAATTATGGGGTTTAATCGTTATGTTATTCTTTTACACTCGTGATCTTCTAACTTCTTATTCATTTTCTCCTAGTGACTTCATCGATTTCTTATCTTCTCGGTTGCACTCAACGCAACTAGGTTTCGCGCCTAGGCTTAAGGATTTCATTATCATCATAAAGCACCTTATGAGCATTTCTAGCCTTTTAATTACCTCTGGATTTGGTTCCTCAACAAGGGAATGCTATGCTTATCGCTTAAGACTCGATGCTTAGTGATCATGTGAGCGCTTGAATGGTATTCCTTGTACGCATAACTTATTTTCAAGCTTGTTTTCAAAGTTTTTAGATTGGAAAACTCATTCAAAAGTTTTGATTCCTTAGCCTTGAATTCTTGCTTAAGCATTTTAACATTTTCTTGAAGTTCGTGTTTTGCTTAGCGCTTTGGAAAGCTTTTCTTGTAAGGAGTTTAACTCTTGTTTTAATACTTCTTCTAAAATTACTTTTTCTAATAATTATACGCATTTGGATATCCATCTCCCCGCTCACGAGTGGTAAGTTCAAACTTAGCACTGTTCAGATATGGCAACTTGATCCTTATAGGTATTGAGTTCAAGGGTCAAGGAATCATCGAGCACAAATGCAGTGTACTCATGCAATTCATAATCATCACTTTGAGAAGAAGATGCATACCTAGGTACCGCGAGAAACTTTCATGCAACTTTCCTCTGCATTAACGTGCATAGGTTGTGGCGGTGCATCTCTATCTTGGGTACATCCAAGCTTCCATGGAGCATTCCTTTGCATTAGCTTGCACGGGTTGTGATCGTGCACCTCTCTCTTGTGAACATGAGCATGAAGATTCTATTTTAGCATTGTCCGACTCATCATTATTTGTTTTCTAACATTCGCATTCAAAGAACACCCGATTCTTCCATAGATACATTACCCAACTTATCACAACAATCTCTCAACCGCACCGACACTCATTCACTTTTTCATCCTTTTGTGCGGTTTCCTCAATGTACTTTTCACATTATCCATGAGTTGGATAAATGTCTCAATGAATTCTCGAATTTCCATTCCAAGATGTTTTTGAAGGAAATTCCATCAAGTGTTGATCGTGTCTATCAATATTCCCACCGATGAATGGTCGAAATTGTTTGTAGATTACTTGAAGAGTCAGACCGAACCATCTTTTGAACTTCTTCATTGGTAAGTTGCGACTTTAAATGCTCTAAGTTCAACAAAGAAGCTTTGTCAATGTAGGTAAGTCCCGGCGGAAAAGAGCACTACATGTTCGATCCCCACTATGGATAACAAATGAATGAGGTGCGAGATGAAGTAGGCGATAGGGCTCAATGTCGCATTTCATTTGCATGGCATTCTCGTAGCTTGACCGGTGCAATTTCTCTCATTAGATTCTCGAACACGAGATCTCACATCCTCATTGCTTAATTCAATCATCTTTAATCGTTCTCTGTAGAATACATTATCATTGTTGTCCACAACATCATACGCTTTAAGCACGAAATCACCGGGTCAAGAGAGTAAGACATGATGTGGAAGGATGCACGGGATTTTACACGCCTATGATTTAAACCGAGAAATAGAATCTTCACGGATTTTACTAAAATCAAGACGAAACCGTTAAGCAATGACCAAGTAGAGGGTGTTAAGATGACCGATGGAATGATACAATGAAAGAAGATTGTGTGATAGGACTTTAGATTGTTCGTAGGAAAGGTGAAATGTTGATTGATTGAGATTTGGATTGGTTGATGCACGCTTACGGAGAATTTTGGGTCTAAAACTTAAAAGCTCAATAACTTCCTTTCGGGAGGATTTGGGCCTCGAAAATTCGTTCACGACATCGTGGTGAAACTTCACAATATTCAGTGCTCTATCGTCGTTTGACAGTATTTCACGAAAACGGAGTTACGGATCAAAAGTTATGGCCGCTTGAAGTTTTGACGAAAAGTCAACTTTGGTCAAACCTCTTCTTCGTAAAAATCAACCAAATCGCTATAACCCTTGAACCAAGTCGCTAAGTCACTTGAACCAAGTCTCTAAGCACCAAGTCGCTAAGTGCTAAGTCGTTATAGTTACAAGTCGCTATATAACAACTCGCTACCAACCAAGTCGCTAGCAAAATTTTAACAGCAATTCGCTAAGCACCAAGTCGCTGAATTGACAAGTCGCTAAATAGCAACTCGCTAGGTACCAACTCGCTAACACCAAGTCGCTAACATAAACCAAGTCGCTATTCGTAGTGGGAATCCACTAACAAGACGACAAGTCGCTACGCCTAAATCGCTACCAACCGAAACGCAACTCGCTACCAAGAAACTTACTCCGAGACCCAAGTCGCTACCAAGAAATACTTCAAAACACACTTTTCAATCCAAAACAAATCCAACCACGATGATTCAAGCCTTCAAAATCAAAACCTAAACACTTATGATGATTCTAAACACAAAAGTACTATCAAAATCCAAACTTTAACACTAGAAATCAACCAAATGATGCAAAACCACTAAACCTTTTCAAACTCAAAACCACCTAAAACCACTAGAAATCCAAAGATGTGCAAGATATGATCTAACCATGGCTCTTGATACCAATTGTTAGATATTAGTTTTCACATACACATCAAACCATAACACAAAGTGGCGATAAATGGAATTCTAGAGAGAAAGTTAGAGGTTTAGGGAACTTAGTGAGAGAAAGTGAAAGATATTATTATAGCTCTAACTCTCTACCTTGAAAGGTAGAGAGTATTTATAGTCTTACATAAATCGCCACACATCGGGTCGTGGATCGTGCATACAGATGGGTAAAGACCGTCTGTCCTCCACGGTGTTACTTAACTAAAACTACTTAACTTAAAAGAACTACGACAACGAGCTTTCCAACGATTACATATACTTGAGGTGACCGACTCTTTAATATATAAATTTCTAATTCCTAACATCGTCTTATCTCGATTCAACCTTTCCGCCTTGTCCCGCTCTTTCTTCGCCTTACATCCTTCGCCTTCTACTTCAGTTTGTCTTCATGTAAGAAGTTGGAGAGGATCTTAGGATTGGTGAGTTATTGTCATCACTCACCGAATCCATCATCTTCTTCTTGACTCGCCTCCACCCTTTAAGTTCCGCCTCACCGAGTGGAGAGACTTCTCTTTGCCTCTTCGAGTATCCTAAAGGCGACTCGAGAGACTATGCACTCGATGACTGCTCGTGTTAGCGGATTAAATACTTGGGCTATTTTCTATTCAAATCCTAGATTAAGGAGTTTGGGTATTTACTGAACCTAACATGTGGAAAATAATTCCAATGGGATAAGTGTTGGAGACTTTGGAGGTGATGGTGTTTTGGAAGTTTGGATGAGAGCCGGTGGTGGTGAGCTTGGAGTCTTTGTTGGTGGTGGAGTAGTGATGGTAATAGGTGGTTGTGGAGATGGTGTAGGAGTAGCCAAAGTGAGGTTGGTGTCATCCCTTATGGGAGATGAGATGGTGAGAGGAGATGACTGGGAGGAAGAGCTCAAGTTGACAAAGCAACAAGGTCGAACGCTAATCCTAGCGGTTTTCTTACAAGGCTTGGTTGAAGGTGAAGTTTTGTCATTTTGACTTAAGCTTTGCTAGTTGATGGTAAGAATTGAGAAGGTATGAAGATGATCATGGTAAAACCTCTTAATTTATAAGTAAAAATTATGAAGAAATGTGTTTGATTTGATGTTAATCCATAGAAAGATGAGGTTCCTAATGATTTGGAAGTGGGTTAATGCTAGTCATATCACCCAAGTCAATCCATTCATGGAAGATGGAGTGAAGTGACAAAGATTTGCAATAAATGAGTTCTAATGATTGAGAGATCCTAACAATCAGATCATCCACGAATTGCAAGGAACCAAATTTTTGGTTCCTTCCTTTATCCAAAAGGGTTCCTTAGATGAATTTTTGAAATTTTGAATTTTGGTGAGAAGTGGATTATCTATATGCCTAAGTATGTTATACTAGTTCTAATATGGGTAAAACTAGTCAAGATTAACACAAGCAATGAATGGTAATTTCGAATGTCGAAATAAGCGAAATTCGAAAATTACACGAGGATCCACGGCACCAAAAAGATACAGTGGCGGAACCCAAGAAAGGGTGCCGCCTGGTCCGCCTGTCCAGGTACGGCGGTACCAAATCTTACAACAGACGGTACCAAATTTTTGGTGCCGTCTGATCCGTGCACACCAAAAATCAATACAGAGCAGTTTTTTAAGTGTCGGGGACATTTTTGAAACCTGAAATTTTGCTCAAAACATGTGATATTAATTATTTCTAGTTAGGAAAAGCAAATAATACATACACAAACATAGTGGAGCATAGATTTTGACCAAGGGTGAATGATTTTCACTTTGAAGTGAAAATGGGTAAAATTTGATAACACACTTGTGCTATCCCCCTGCATGAGATTGTTAGCATACATCATTGTTTTGAGTTATATTATCATCCTACAAATTAAAAACAACCAAATTGTATCAAACATTAAAGATAATGCATTGTTCTAAACACTCCTTAACGGACTCTCACTTGTCCAACTTCTTGTAAATCTTGCTCATCATCCTACCAAGGCACTTGAACATCCCCTTGGTTTGCTTGAACTCCGCTGATTCCTTCTCAATCTCGGGAAGAGAGGCATAATACTCTTGAGGTGGAAGGCGAGAATTTGGTAGGCCATCCTCGGAGCTATTTGATGATGATGATGATGGAGTTGGAGGTTTTGCTCTTTTACCTTTAGTCTTAGCCACTCGCTCGTCACTCAAGGGCCCAAAGATGTGAGGGATGAGCTCATAGTCAAGCTTCAACCCTTTTGGGCTTGGTGGAATTGGTGCAAAAACTCTATAGATACGGATGAGAAGCATCCCGTACGGAAGAGCAACCGATCCTTGAGTTGGAATGTCAATCATTCTCCTAGCAATGTAGTAGGCTAAATTAAAGGGTTGACGGGTGGACAAGTTGTAGAGCATGAGACAAAGGCAAGCATTGATATGGTCCCTATTTCCTATGATGCTAATGACGTTGGCTCTAAGAAGTTCTTCCCATTTCTTAAATTCGGGTTTTAGTTCATTGAGCTCCATTCCATATGGGTCTCGGTTTACCTCCTTTCCTTTTCGAGACACGGGTTGTATCACCCCTTGGAGTAAATTGATGCTCACGGATAACATCCTTATCCGCTAAACGGGTTTGGTAGGGAAGAGAGCGGTCATTGATTGCGTCAAGGATGGTGAGTGACCATTTATCCGAGTAGACACATGTCCCTCGGTTGGGAATTCCTAGTACTTGAGCAAAGTTGGTTAAGGAGATGGTGTAGTCGTGTTGATTGATCTTAAACCTAAGGCTAAACTAATCATCCTCATCAATTAAACCGGTGACACTAGCATAGAACTCTAACACAAACCTAGGACAAATAGGTTCATCGATGTCAAGGAGACAATCGAAGTGAATAACGGCTAGTTCTTGACGGAGATTGGTTCCTTCGATACAAGAGGAGTGAATGGTTCTAACCTCATGAAAGTACCTCTTTTCTAAACTCTTAAAGATTTCTACTTGTTCCTTGGTGAGTTCCTAGGTTTTGTGATGTTTGGGAATGTAGTTAAGGGTATCCTTGTGATCATAGAATTTTGCGGCTACCATGGTTATTCCTATGAGCAAGAATTTTACATGTTAGAGATGAGGATAAACTTAACGTTTTAGTTCTAGTGTGTGCCTATATGAAAACAATTTGGAGTTGCGGTTATCTCGACTCATTTTATGCATAGAATGGTTTTAGTGGGGTGTTTGGCAAACGGCATAAGATAACCCAAACGCTCCTAATTCAATGTGGCTTCATTTGAATATACTCAGAATACATATTAGTTATGCAATACCTTTAGTATTCAAGAGCATGCAAGTTATGAAAATCTAATGTTTCTATTTGTATCAAAAATGAAAAATTGTTTTCCTACAAGTGAGAAGCTTTTTAAGAAATTTTGACATGGGGTGTTTGGTTATTTGAATAACGCCTTATAGTCATTATCTTTTTATTAGTGGGAAACATGATTTGTTTATGCAATATTACAATGTAGTACCTAATTTCAATGACTAGTTATGCAATTTTCCAATTGAATTCATGTTTAGTACAAAAGTATACATAAACCCCATGTAATGATTTTGTGCACAAATTAGAATCCTATACTCAGATTTAAGAGATAAAATGTAGTTAGGATACTTACAATGATGTTATCTCCAGTGATTAGTGGGTGAGAGGATGTCCACAATGGGTTAGGTCTAATGTTTACATGTTTTGGTAAAGTGGGTTGTGAGGAAGAAGATGTTTTGTAGGTAACATTTTTGCAACTGTAGTCACCACGGACCAGACGGCACCAAATTTTTGGTTCCGTCTTTGTTGTCATTTGGTGTCGTGGCTACAATAGCAGGTTTAAAACAAATTTGTTTTGTTTTGTTTGTTCTAAGGTTTAGGCTATGTTCTACCTACATGTTTGGTTCCATTAATCCTAAACCAAGTCTAAGAAGATTAAATGGTTCTCGTTTGAGAGGTTTAGTTAGAATGTCGGCAATGTTGTCTTCGGAGGACACTTTATCAATTGAGATGTTTCCCTTTTGAACATTGTCACGAAGGAAGTGATGACGGATTTCAATATGCTTTGTACGAGCATGTTGGATGGGATTTTTGCTGAGATCAATGGCTCCTTTGTTGTCGCAAAATATAACGATATCGTTGAGATGAATTCCGTAATCCACGAGAGCTTGCTTCATCCAAAGAGCTTGTTGACATGCTTTTCCGGCTGAGACGTACTCGGCTTCAGTAGTTGGGATGGCTAAGGCCGTTTGCTTCTTTGCAAACCATGAGGTGAGACAATGTCCAACAAAAGTACAAATACCACTTGTACTTTTTCTATCGACATAGTCACCGGCATGATCCGAGTCGGCATACACTATAGTTTCTACACCCGTTCCTTTGGGATACCATAATCCTAAACATGTTGTTCCCTTAATATATCTAAATATCCTTTTAAGGCTTCTAAGTGTGATACCTTTGGGTTTTCTTGAAAGCGAGCACATAGACAAACACTAAACATAATGTCGGGTCTACTAGCCGTGAGATAGAGTAGGCTACCAATCATTCCTCTATATTTAGTGTTATCTACGGATTCACCTTCCTCATCCTTGGTGAGTTTAGTGTCCGAATACATGGGTGTCTTAGTTTGTTTTCAATCTTCAAGACCAAATTTCTTAAGCATATCTTTTATGTATTTAGATTGGTTAAAGAATATGCCATCTTCTAGTTGTTTAATTTGGAGTCCTAGAAAGAAGTTTAATTCACCCATCATACTCATCGTGCATGATTTTAGAGAAATCATCACATAGCTCTTGACAAGTTGATCCGAATATGATGTCATCGACATATATTTGAACAATGATAATATGTGACTCCTTTTTCTTGGTAAAAAAAGTATTATCTACTAATCCCATTGTGTATTTGTTTTCAACAAGAAAAGTCTTAAGTCTATCGTACCAAGCTTTTGGTGCTTGCTTAATACCATATAATGCTTTCTTTAGTTTGAAGACATGATGTGGTTTCTCAAAGTCGGTAAAACCGGGAGGTTGAGTAACATATACTTCTTCATTAATAAACCCATTAAGCAACACACTCTTAACATCCATTTGAAATAATTTAAAGTCATAAGTGCATGCATAAGCAAGTAATATTCTAATAGACTCGAGCCTAGCTACCGGTGCATAAGTTTCATCATAATCAATTCCCTCTTGTTGATTATAACCTTGTGCGACAAGCCTAGCTTTGTTTCTAAACACTACACCATTTTCATCCATTTTATTTCGAAAAACCCATTTCGTTCCAATTATAGTTTGATCTTTAGGTTTTGGAACTAATTTCCAAACATCATTTCTAACAAATTGGTTTAACTCTTCTTGCATAGCAATCACCCAAGATTCATCTTTTATTGCTTCATTTATGTTTTTCGGTTCGATGGTAGACACAAAGCAAAAATAATTACTTTGATTTTGGGCTTGTGATCTTAAGGTTCTTTGATTTAGTTGTCCTATGAACTTTTCTAAAGGATGACTTTTGGATTCTTTGATGTTTATAATCTCATTATTTAATGGTTCATCATTTACCAAAGGTGATGTCTTAGAGGGAGGTAGACTTTCGTCGAATGTTATGTTCAACGATTCCTCGACTCTCATTGTTTCTTTGTTTAAGATAATGTAAGCTTTACTAGTTTGAAAATAATCAAGAAATACACCTTCATAAAACTTTGGGTCAAACTTGGTGATATAGTCTTTAGTATTAAGGATGAAACATTTACATCCAAAAACTCTAAAATATCCTAAAGTTTGCTTTTTACCTTTATAAAGCTCATATGGTGTTTTGTTCAAGAAATTACGTATTAGGACTCTATTTAAAATGTATGTAGAAGTGTCAATGGCGTTACACCAAAACTTTTGAGGAATGTTTTGTTCATTAATCTTTGTTCTACTCATTTCTTGAATTGTTCTATTTTTACGTTCTACGACTCCATTTGATTGAGGTGTTCGAGGAGCCGAAGAGTTATGTGTTATACCATTCGTATCACAGTTTCCAAATTGTGTTTCATTGTCAAATTCACGACTATGATCAGTTCGGATCGACACAATTTTAACACCTAGTTGATTTTGAATTTTCTTGCTAAGAATTTCAAATTTTTCAAAAGCTTCATTTTTAGTTTTCAAAAACAACGTCCAAGTAAACCTTGAGTAATCATCTACTATGGCCAAAGTGTTGCCTCCATAGCTTCTTATAGCGGATGGACCAAACAAGTCCATATGCAAAAGTTCTAGACACTTAGATGTGGACACCATATTTTTAGACTTATGACTACTATGGGTTTGTTTACCAATTTTACAAGCGTCGCAAAAATGTTGGTCATATTTAAGTTTTGGTAAATTCTTAACTAGCTCTTTTGAAGATAGGTTTTGTATTAGCCTCATTTTAACATGACCTAAGCGTCTATGCCAAAGGGTTGAGCTATCATCTAATGTTGTTAGACAAAGTTTGTCATTAGATGTTTTATCAATTTTCATAACATATATGTTATTTTTCCTAACTCCTTTAGCTATGGTGATACCATCTTTTAGTATTTTACTATCATTTTCTTCAAATAGTACTTTATACTTTTTTTTCACAAAGTTGGCTAACACTAAGTAGATTAAAACCTAACCTATCAACATGAGCAACATTTTCAATAGTTAGGAAGTTATGAGCGATCGTACCTTTGCCAATGATTTTTCTTTTGAGATTGCTACCAAAAGTGACATTACCTCCGTCATACTCTTGGTATGATGAGAAGAGACTTTGTTTCCTGTCATGTGTCGTGAGCATCCACTACCTTTTATCCACTCATCAGGTTCCAATCCAACTTTCAAGCATACTTAAGAAGCAAATAACTCAAGCGTTTGGTCCCCAATATCTCATGGGTCCGTTTGGGTTAAACATACCATTTATTTGATTCATGTATGGAAACGAAGGATAAGGGATCCATGACATGTAATCTGGAGTTTGATATGGTCTAGGGAAGTTTTGATTCCAACCGTTGTGTTGATAGTTGGGTTTTACGTTGTGGTTGCTCTTAGGAAAGGGGCGTTTGGCAAAAGATGTTTTATGTCGTTGTTGAGTAGTTTTTTTTATCTAAATTCATTTTTAGCAAGTCCTACTCCTGATGTAACAGCAGGTTTTAGTTTAACACTATCCTTGGTTTTCTTTGTTAATTTGACAAATTAGCTACGGTCCGTAACACAAACATTCTCATCTCTTTGAAGTACCCACGGCACCATTATTTACAATGGACGGATCCCTTATTTTGGGTCCGTCTCGTCCGTCTTATCTTCAGCAGCTTTGATGATTATTTTGTCTTTTTCGGTCATTTTGTTTTGACTCTTTGGAATTAATACCTCATTAAATCCTAGCCCATTCATGTTTCCTGGTGTTCTTTGAATTCTAACTATTTCATCGGCACAAGCGATGTTTTTATTAAACCTTTTAAATTTAGAATTATGTTCGATTAGAACATCTTGTGTGAGCTTTAGTTTTTCTATTTCAAGATTAAGCTCTTGACATGATTTACAATCATCGTCATTTGCTTTTCCCTTTTCTAATCGTTTTGATTTTTCTTTTAACTCATAGACTTCATTTTCTAAAAATTCCTTTTTAGTTTTTAAAAATTTATTTTTAGTTATGATTTTTAGACTTAGCTCACACAATTGATTGTAGTGTTTTTGCAAAGTGTCATCATCAATAGAAGAATAAGATGAGTCGGAATGTACCTCAGTTGAATCATGTGCCATTAGAGCGATTTTCTCCTTGCTTGATTCTTCATCATCTTCACTATCACTCCAAGCACCACTTACAAAAGCTCGTTGAGTTTTGATTTTAGGTGGCTTGGGACAATCTCCTATTAGATGACTTGCATCACCGCATCTAAAGCACTTTCTTTCACCTTTACCCTTTTTGTCATCCCGATCTTTTCAGAATGGCTTCTTTTCTTCTCGAGGTTGTCTTACAAACTTTCCTTTTCTTCTAAAGAACTTTTGAAATCTCTAACGCCATGGCATACTCTTCATCTTCACTACCGAGCAAGATTCGTCATCATCACTTGATTCCGTTCTTGCTTTTAGAGCAACGGATTTGACTTTCTCTCTTTTTCCTTTGATGATTTCCGAATCTTTCTCCATCACCATTTTGTGTACTTTGAGGTTTCCGATTAGCTCGTCTAGTGACATTTTTTAGAGATCTTTTGATTCTTCAATGGCCGTCACTTTAGCTCTCCACTTTGGATGGAGTGCTCTAAGAAATTTCCTAACAAAGTTCTTACTACGAAAAGATTCATCAAGTGCTTTAAGTGATGTAATAATAGTATTAAAGCGTGCAAAGCCACAATCAATGGTTTCATCTTCAGGGATAACAAATTGTTCATATTGTTGAACAAGAAGATCAAATTTGTTATCCTTGACTTGTGAATTTCCTTAATGTGTAACAATCAAAGATTCCCAAATATCTTTGGCGGTTTCACACATAAAAATTCTTTCATATTCTTTTCTAGGTAAACCATTATAAAGCATCATTTTAGCTTCATTATTTTTAGCAATTAATTTCTTTTGTTCATCAACAGAAATATCTTTTGTTGTAGAACTAAAATCCCCTTTAACAATAACAAACCAAAAATCTATATCTTTTGATTTTACATATGTTTCAAAATGGTTTTTCCAATAGATAAATCCATTAGTTTCAAAGAGTGGTGGTCTTTGCATAGATTGCCCTTCTTTAAAGTTTTCAGAATCCATGGATCGTTTCAAGTTTATAAAATACAATATATTTTAGAAATTATTGAGCAACGAGGCTCTGGTACCAATTGTAGAAAACTAGAAGGGGGGGTTGAATAGTTTACGGATTAAAAACTTTGTTTTGAAACTTATTGAACGATCAATTGATATTGATCTTAGATATGTTAGTGAAATATGTAAACAATATATAAAGGGTAGATAAGGAAAGAAACAATCAAACCACAACAAGTTGTTTATAGTGGTTTCGTCTACAAGGACTCTTTTTCCTTGCCATACTTCACTTCCCGAGTCTCACACTCGAGAGTTTAACTTCACTAGTCAACAAGCTCCTTTCACCGGCGGAGAAAACCTTTACACTTCGCTTACACTATTTCCGACACTAAGCTAAATGTCGAGTTCTTTCCAAGGGTACAACCACTCCCACACACAATGTATTTTAAGGACTAAAATACTAACCACTCACACTCACAAGATATATGATGGTTTGATACAACAATGAAGTATGAAGGTCACATTTTTCATGTAAGTCATCTATCTGTTTCAGTTAATTTGTATTTGTTAATGCAGTATAAACAGTTATAATTAATACATGTTTATTACTGTTTATCTTTAGGGAGAGCCACTTCTTATGTGTTACTTAATAACATGTGTCAAGTGTTTCATGATAAAATAATTGAGGGTTTAAACAAACCAATTATTACAGCCTTAGACTACATCAGGGAATACTATATGCAGAGGATAATGCATGTTCTTTTGGTGATTGAGAAGAGTGATGGGCCACTAACACCAACTGCACAACACATGCTAGAGGGTATTAAGAAAGAGGTTGTTAAGTATAATGTTTTATGAAATGGGGGAACTAAGTTTCAGGTTAGTGGACCATGGGGTGACCAATGTGTAGTTAATGTTGTACACAAGTCTTGTACTTGCAGAAGATGGGAGATAATAGGTTTACCATGTAAACATGTTGTTGCTACCAAATGGAATATGGCTTTAAATGGGCAACAAGTAGGAGTTGTAGAAACATGGGCTCATCCTTTGTTACTATCTTCTCACTTGGGAGGCAACCTACCATCACCATGTCCAAATTATAACTAGCAAATAACATTGGGAAAAATCAATCGCTAACAACAATTGTTCCACCGAAATCCGAAACAAAGCCGCCTAGCTCAAGAGGTAGAAAAAGAGTTAGGATAGCTCCTGAAAGTGAAAAGATTGTAAAGAATGGTAAGATGTCAAGGGCTTGGAAGAGTGTTAAGTGTAGTATTTGTGGCATTGCTGGACACAACCGAAAAACATGTCTAGGGTATGGTGGAGCTGAAAGTAGACAAACAACCAATAAGGGAAATGTCAAACAAGTGCCTACAAAAGCTGCAACAAAAAAGACACATCCTAAAGGTAACAAAGTAGCAAGAGGTAAAGAAGCTGAAGGTACATGTGTTGTTGAAAGTCAAGTTAGTGCAGTTCAAGGAAGTGGTGTTCAATCTGAAAATCAAGATCAAGCAACTAAAGATCCCATCATACATGATGCATCCCTGTCACAATCCCAACAACATCAAGATGAAGCAATTGCCGATCCCAAGATGTATGAGCAATCCCATTGTCAATCCCAAGAAATGATCAATCACAATCGATTCTCACCGCAAAATGATGTGCGCGGTTTACGCTTCAACCCACCTGCTACACTAAGAATGACTAGAAGCGGTTGCACTAGAAAGAATGATGGCCTCACCATAGGTCAATTCATATGCTATTAGCTAGACAATGTTTCATCTAGTTTATTTCCTATGGACAAGTTATGTACTCTAAAACATATGTGTGTGTATAATCTGTAGTTCTCATGCTTTGAAAAGTATGCAATTTTATGCATTTGGAATTATATCCATTTGCATTAACTATGGAACCATGTCATTATTGTGTATTTTTATAGATTGACTAAGCTTGATGTGAGAATAATTTGCATCAAAAGTAACCAATGCTAAACAAAAGCTCATAAGAATGTTGACATTTAAAAGTCAAACCTAAACAAATTGCTAACCATCTGCATACCCATAAGGCATTGAAAATAAAAAACAAACCAAACTGAATACTTCATAACAAGGTTACTACAATTCAAGATATTGAACATTAACCATCTCGCCTCATTGCATAAAACCAAAAAAGGTTATCCAAATGAATAAACAATCAAGAACAATATCCAATTGAGCACCAGGTAAATCTTCCACTTCCACACATCACCTTGAGCAGCTGCTAATCTTGCCTCAAGCTCATTTCTCCCGCTCAAAAAGCCTGGTATGATCATTCTTGAACAAGCACAGATTTCAGGATCATACCATCGTATCCACCGACAAGAAGACCCCTATTCATGATTATGCCAAGTCATTAAACAACCACCATTGTTACAATGTACTTTGTTGCTTGCAAAAACAAACTTATACAATAAATATTAAGACGCACTTACTTCAACAGACAACCAAAGAATCGGCGCCTGGTCAAGCGAGAGGTCCACAAGCGCGAATAATAGCTTGCTTACCACACCAACAACGTACCATCTTGAAACGATTATCGTTTTGTGAAGACCGCTTTGTATGATAGTTTAGGGATGGATGATAATGACGACCAAACCGTGTTACACGTATATATACTAGCTACAAACACCGTACAACGGTTCAGTATTGAGTACGCCATGTGAAAGACGGTTTTGCCCTCACCAACATAACGTTGACATCGTCGTTAGTGGTCAAGGGACGAGTTTGGCATATAAAGCCCATGTTTTGGACCTCTGGCGATGATAATGCCCAGGTTTGTCCCATCACGAAGCGCAGTGACAAGTTTAGGGACCAACGGTGTATTTTAGTCTTTTAATGACTTTGAAGATCATCAATATCATTTTGCATATAAGAAAAAGCATATTAGAAAAGCTACATTGTATAATATTTTGTTTAATAGAAATTTAAGGCCCGATGTAATAAGGAACTCCAATATCGCATTCATTATCGCCACATAAGCGTCACATCAATTTTCTTTCTCTACAACCAGCTTCACCCCCAATTTAATGGAATAAGACAATCAACTATTGGAACTCTTTGATTGGTTGCAATGGTTCGAAGATTCGAGAGCTTCAAGGGTCTCGAAAGATCGGTGTATATCATTACTTTGGCAGTTTTATTGTCTATATGATGGTATCGAAATAGTGTCGTTTTAATGCTCATCCTATGAAAAAAAGCAACTTGTTTGATTTTATTTGTATGGTTTCCTTTTCTTGGTTTAAGCATAAAGGTCATAAAGTTCTATATTTGAACTCTTGGTTAAATAATCTTTTGTAATTTCTCTTTTAGTTCTAAGTTGGAACTCTTGGTAAAATAATTTTTTGTAATTCCTCTTTTAGCTCCTTGCTAGAGATTTTTTTTAATAAATTTCATCATTAAAAAAAAAATAAGACAACCAACTTCATCACTTAAATAATTGAGGGCTAGTGCTACATCGGGCTCCATGAGTATTATGGGCTGATATGTAGGGTCAAGGCGTTTACTTGTCACAAAAAATAAAAATACCATATTCCGACGATACCTAAAAGTCACAAAGTTAAACACTTACAAAAATTTTTGTTGTTTATTTACATATCACAATATGTGAGGATTAAGCAAAAGTGCATAAGTAACAAACACAATTCAAATTTTTTGAATGCTTCCATGATGTGTTTTTCATTGTTGCATAGACAATGTGCTAAATTTTGTGTGAACTAAACTTCTCTTTCATATGAACCAACCAAAAAGAATTGGAAGATAGAACACTGATTAATCTAAACTTCAAACAATGAAACCTAAGTCTTTCGCAAAAGACAATTTTTGCCATTAAGGCACCTTTGAGGGTTTGTGTGATCTTTACCCGTGTGTCGATAAGTCCGTATATATGAAATCTATATGATTTGTAACAAAAATGATAGCACTTGAAAAGAAAGGTGTGTTTGTAGCAGTTACTAGTGATACAAATCGAGCTGATTTTTCTATAAAGTAAAAAAGAAAAGAGCCAAATTATACTACAAATAAAAAGAAAACACATTTGATTAATACTTAAAAAATAATAATATTGTTAAACTAAACCTACTTATAAAAGGCAATGTAATATACTTCGTATTAATATTTAAATATTTAATTTCAATTTAAACTACTAAATTTCTTTATTCTCACTTCACACCCATATATAGATAAAAAGAAAATTGTACACACAAATCAACGGTACTATACACTATCGATGTTAGGCGCAAATAATTGTGAAGTAGTAATATATAACAAGCCTAACATGAGGTTTTGTTAACCTTAAAGGGCCGTGTAGCTTAACTGAGCTCTATGGCAAGTTGTAAGCTTATATATTACTCGGTTAAAAGTAGGGCTTTTGGAGTCACTCGGGAAGCCCATGTGGCGACCACCGTCGAGAATACTACCCTACGTCCCTACTCTCTCTTTCTTGTCGAGAATTTTGATTCCTTGTTTGACATCTTTTTGCTGATTCAAGTGAACGTGGGAGAAAATTTAGTGCAAGGAGAAAGAATAATATGTTATAATGGACCAAATGGCTTGTATCTCAATAACACATATGTTTGTAAGAAATTTCAAACTTCTATGTAACATAGATAATGGTGTATATATTGTTAGTTAGTTTTCGTTCAAAAGAAAAAAGAAAGTGTCATAATTGTTTAATGAAAATGAAGAAGATAAACTAGACGTTTGGCAAAAAATAAATCACTTTGATCTTGACGATTAAAAAATTATAAAAATAGATTATTTTTATAAAACATACACGTAAGCTACGTAGAAGAATATTTTATTTTCAGAGATTATGAAAAATTATTTTTTTTATAATCTCTTATAAGTTATGTCTGTTAAACAAAGATTATTTTTTAAATAACTTATTTTTTTTAAAAATAAGCATAATCTCACCATAATTTTGTGTGCAAAACATAGCCAAAGAATGATAAAAATGTATTTTACTTGTGAATTTGTTGTAACATTGAAATCATCCACAAAAAATTCACTGAGGGTGGAGGCGGATGACGGTTTTCAGAAGAGCGATCCCACAAAAATCAATCATCCACTTTCACCTCGGTGTAGAATTTTTCATGGACGATCACTCCTCTTTTACTTGTTACTCATCTTTTTATTTTATACATAAAAAAAAAAAAAAATTAGAATAACAACAGAGAGACCACTCTACCGGGAAATGAGTTGGGCGGAAAAGGAACAGTCACCCGCCCACACCCATCATCTCTAACCCCGAAACCACTTCCCGCCAAATCTCTTATTCTCTAATTCCCGCCACACTCATCACTTCATAATAACCCCTTATTTCCCATACCACTACCAACACAACACTCTCTCTCACACACTGTTTACACACACACAATGGCATTCAAACGTCCGTCTAACGGCCGGTCACCGTTAGTCAACCCACAGCGTCAAATCACTTCCTTCTTCTCCAAATCCCCATCCCCTATTTCAAACTCCAAACCAAACCCTAACCTAAATCAACACCTTCACCATCAACACTCCAACCCAAAATCACCAAGAAAATACCACCTTCCTCCACTACTCCAAAGCCGAAACACGCCTTCGAACTCGTTAACCGTAGGATAAAAGTCTACTGGCCGCTGGATAAAAACTGGTACGAAGGATGTGTGAAGTCATTTGATGTGAATACTAATAAGCATTTGGTGCAGTATGATGATTCTGAAGAGGAGGTTTTGGATTTGAGTAGTGAGAAGTTTGAGTTGGTTGAAGAAAAGGCGAAGAAGTTTCGCAGATTGAGGCGGTTTTCGATTGAGGAGGAGGAGGATGAGGAGAAGGTGGAGGAGAGTGGAAATGATGATGATTCGGAGGACGAGGATTGGGAAATGAAAGCGGAGAAGGAGGTGGTG